>RJWT010005775.1:0-30341 GCA_004365215.1 Cuniculus paca | reverse complement strand
GGTCTAGTGAGATTTTGTTGAACAGGCTGAAAAAGAAACTTGTGTTACAAAGAATAATCATTGAACTAGGAGCCAGAAGACCTAGTAGTAGTCTTGACTCAAGTGATTAGAAGCCACATGACCTTGAGAAAGCTATGTAACCTGTTTGAACTTCAATTCTTTATTTAATGGTATCTCACATACTATTTCTCAGAGTTACTGTAAATACAAAATTAAATAAGATGAAGAATATGGATAAGTTTCACAAACTATAAAGGATGTAATACAAACCTAAGGCATTTTTACTAGCATTTTCACATAGCTAGCTTACAGTACAACAGGAATTAATTTGAACTCTAATACAGCAATCCAGAGGATTCATATCATCCTCATCGTCCTTTTCTCGAAAGGTGGACACCTGTAAGCTATTCAGGGGCTTTAGCAGGGGTTCACTAGCCTCTGGCCACTGAACCCTTATTAGTTTCCCTCAAGAATGCACACTAACCTACATATGGCTAGGATACTGGCAGGGTGTGTACCTCAATTTGATTACCTTGAATAAAAATTCTAGTACTATCCAAGTTTTAGCAAAAGAAGAATTGAAATGATTGACTAAATGGAAGCTTTCAGATCATGTGTGGAGTCGACTTATCCATAGATAATTAACAATAACGGAATCCTCACTTTACTATCAAGAAAACTGTGGTCAAGGTGAGATAGGCTGTCATTAATCCAGGCAAAATATTAGCATTTTCTCAGCGAGCTTTTTGTCTTACGTTTGTGCAATAAAATCTGAGTATCAGTCATTTATTCAACAAATATTAGTGTGTCAGAGTTCATCACATATCCTGAAAACCAATAAAAAAAATCCCACTATTTTCTTGCCATTGTTGTGGTTCCCTCTTTACAATATTCCACAGAACACCTTGCCAAGTCCACAGGCTGACTGAAACTCAATTCATGTTCCTTTTATCATGAGACTTGGCTAATATTACCCTACAACAAGCATCAGCAAACTAGGATTCCAATGCCGAACACTGCCCACTGCCTTTTTTGTCAATAAAAATATACTGGAACATAGCCATACCCATTAGTTTATATTTTATCTATGACTGCCTTCCTACTCCAATAGCAGAGTTCTGTAGCTATGCTAAAGCAAACTTCTAGAAAGCAGAGAACCTTCCTGTATCTTTGTGTTGTCATCTAGAACCCTCAAGATGGACAGAATCAAGGTTAGAACAGATACAGAAAATTAAACACATCCTTCCCTACTTTTCATTTTCCATAGATGAGCACCTTGGAAGTTCCATGGAAGACAGCATAAAACCACTGGTGTTCAGTTACTCTGGCTTCTAATTCCTCAATGTTCCTATGTCTAAGACTTCCAAGACTCAATTTTTGGCCTCTGTCCCTTCACATATTTATTTCCTGATCTGATGTGGAATTAGAATTAAATAGGAGCTGTGTGCTTGAATTCCACGTGGCTGGCTCAGCAGGAAACTCCAGGGCAGGTTTTTTTTGGCGTGGCAAACTAATGTTAGCCTCAACTATGTTAATTTCTAAAGCTGTTTGCTTTGCTTAAATAAATCTAAGAGAAAAATTTGCATTCAGATGCACACCTTTTTATGCACAAACTATGTGCATGATAACTCTAGGGCAGAATAAGGATTGAAAAAAAAAGGTATGGTGTTTACTAAATGGTTTTTGTGTGCCAGGCACTATGCTAGGTGTTTTACATACATTTTCTCATCTCTAAAACGACTCCATAAGAAACACTGTGACTGCCATTTTACAGATGAGGAGTGAAAGGAGAGTGAATGCAACTTGTCCATGTTCACAGCTACTAAGCGGAAATCTAGATCTGAACCCAGTCTTTCTAAATTTGAAGCCTATTTTTTTGTCACTTAGTCATATACCTCAATGATACCCCCCTCATTATCATCCTTCACCTAACACAGAACATACATTCAAACATGAACTCGACATTTACAAAGTAAGTCACCTTTCCCTGTCAGTTGGCTATCTAAATAAAATGTGTCTTTGGTGCTTTGGATATAAATCTGTGTTCCCCTGTCTCACAAAGCAATCATGAAAGGAAAATAGGGACACTAAAAAAGGCAACCTTTAAATAATATGCCAAATATATCAGTAATTAGTAGACAAACACAATTACAAGTAACTTTAACAGGTAAGTGGATTTTGATGAACTATCTAAGGATCTCAATTTACTGCTAAAATGTAGAAGAGCAACCTGAGAACATGGCCATAAACATGAAGAGAAATGTGAGCAATGCTTAGAACACAATATAAATCCATCTATAATATAAGCCTGGGAACTTCATCTACAATTTCTTTACAGTTTATGAAAATATAACCAAATACCTATCTTTCCCTATAAAAACACAAGCATTAACTCTAGTATATTACAATAACTACTGCTACTGTAACTCAGCATTTATCATTGTTAGGCTCTATATATAAAAAAAAACCAGTGTCACAATTAAGCATTCTAGCATAATAGCAAGCCAAGAAAAATATGATTTAACTTCTTGCTCCATGTGAAACATACCTGTAGCTGAGCTTGCTGTATCATAATGCTCAGCCCATTGCCATCTAGTTCTAAAACACTGCCATGTGACTTTCTGAAAATATAAAACCACTGGTCTCATTTTCATCCAAGTAAAATTCAGATCTTTAATATTTTAAGCTCTGAAAGACAACCTTCCAGGAATTAGAAACAACTCTGATGATGTATAATCTAGCTTGTTTCTTGAATGGATCTGGAGGAAGGTATGTTGAGGATCATGTCTATCACCTGTCCTTTCATAAAACTAGCCTTTCCACAGAAACCCCAGGAGATGTGCCCCCGCTATGCATCACCCAGTTCAACCAGTTACTTTTTTTCTTACTAACCAATAACTGCATCTAGCTTATTTTTAAAAGACGATTTAATCCTTTTCTTAACTGGTGACTTTAGCGAAGCTGGTGGGAGAAAAAGTTTACAGTCAATTAAAAGTTTATAGACTTTAAGAGTAGTAGATAAGGAAATTTTTCTACTATAGCAATAATACTTTAAATAATACATGTGCTAACATTTCTTATGTCCAAAGTTCCTAAAACAATCTTTTATCTACTTTTTTAAGCATTTAGCAATTATTCATAAGATAGTTAAAGCAACTGTCCATGAATCCTCATCACTGGAAACCTCAGTAGTGCTTACCTGCTGGTGGCTTTATGAAAGGTGGTGGAATTAAAGGTACAATAATGGGCACATTGCCATGATCCTTTGACCCTGCAGGTGAGTCACTGAGTCCATTTCCAGTGGCAAGCCCTGAATAGCCTGTGCTTATATTGTATGGTGAAATAACACTGTCCTCGGGTAATTTTGGTTTTGGCAAAGAATTTTCTGTAAAAGAAGAAAAACATACTCAATGACAAAAGAGCTTATTCAGTAGACTTAAAACTTTCCTCACATAAAAGAATCATGTAATGGAACAAATTTTTCCTTAAAATCCTTAAACAAGTTACCAGAACTACACAGTCCATCCCGGAGCTTTTGGATTTAGCTACCATAAATTTCCAATCAACTCCTTTATATTTGCTCCACTATGCTAGCTAATATCCCAGTTGAACCAGGGTGATGAGTTTTAGCACTCTAAATTCCCATGGAAAACTGAGGGGCAATTAACCTTTTCCATATACAAAGTGATATATGGCAAGCAATGCTTCCTGGTTACCAAGGGGAAAGCCTAAAGCATTCATCCCGGCATTCTAAGTAGGTCTCACTGTACTATAAACGATAACCATAACATATGCAAATGATCAACGAGAAAGAAGCAGATAATTCCGAAGAAAAGTGCTGTCTGTTGCATCAGGTATTGATATACATTAAAAATTAACAAAAATGAAAACAAAGAAAGCTTACAAAGTTTGTGCATTTTCTGTATGAAAATCATTTTTTTGAAAAGCCTCAACCATGGAAATCAACTTTTTCTCTCTAATAGGATATCCTGGCACTCTCTCCTTCCATGTTCCTCAGAGGCAAAGATCATTGCCTAGGCCAAGTATTATAGGAGCTATTAGTTTATAGAATATAAATTCATGACTTGCATTTTTCACTTACAGTGAAATTGATGATATTATCTTTCTAATACGATGTGTATGATTTCATAGCAAGCTTAACATAAAATTTGTCACATACATTCAATTCCGCATGCCTGTAGGACAGCTCATTTACATTTCATGGCTTGGTACAAGAAAAAGCACTATCTTAAAGACTGGAAATAAAATGCCTGAACAAGTAGTTTATAACAACAGATTTGGAATACAACACAAATACTGCTCAAATTGCAGATGATGATGATGCACAATTCATTTTACCCATTTTTATTAAAACAAATTATTAAAATTATGTAAATAAATTGCTCTTGACAAGTTCCTTTTTTTCTTTTTACAAATCATTATTCCAAATTTAGGTTCACAGATTCAGTACTCACACAGGCTTCTCCCTCAGATATCTGGCCCTCCTGCCCATTGGTCAAGTTAGTATAAATTCTGGTCAGCAAATCCTCTCTAATTTCTACTCCTTAGTTGGGCTTTATGAAATTTTTACAGAATAATATAGGATGTAATTGTCTACTTCTCTTTTACTACTTTTCTAACCCTATTCAAAAGTATGGGGGTAGGGGAAGAGTGAAAATTTCAAAGACAAAATGGAAATAGGGGTTCCTTTCAGAATTTCCACTCATAAAAAAGGAAGAAGTATTAATAACAGTGAATTTCTCATGCAGTCTGAAAATGTAAACCTAACATAGCATTTAACAGAGAGTCCCAATCCCTGACAACTGATGATATATCAAAAGGGATCAGGAAACTAGAAGTTAGGAAACACCGTCTCTTTCTATGAATTTATAGGCAGGACTACGGCACTTAAATTCCTGAGTCCTTGTCTGGAAAGAGATTAAGTTATGTCTATTTTTGCTTTATGCTACGCTCTTACATTCTGTGGACTTGTGCTTTATAGGCAAGTGCTACTGAGGATGTATATTTAAATCAACCATGGGCAAAAATCAACAAAAATGAGTCCCAAAGCAACTCAATTCTGGCAGGCTGAGATAGTTAATCCTTTTTCACATGAACAAAGGGACATTAAATGTCATTACCTTTGAGAACAGAAATGTGCTGCCGGCTCTCCCCATCTGTAGGGTAGCTCCTGAATTCAATATCTTCGCCATCTTTTAATTCAACCTTATCATAGCCATACCAGCCAAGGAGTTCATTCATGGTGTTTTCTGCAAAGTTCTGAAAGAGAAGCATAAGCTCCTACTTATTTCTATAATCAATAGCTATTTGAAAAGAAAGCATAAATTGAATTGTTTGCCCAACCCCATTTAGGGCCAGTCCTGCCCCACTTTCCCTACAGTGGTGTTCATTTTTCAAATCACGTTCAAAAATTGTAATGCATTTAAATCACAGAATGATGCAGCCAATTATGACAGGCCTTCAGACATTTGCAATTTAAAGATAATAAGAAAAAAAAGGCATTTGTCCGTTTTTACCTACGAATAGGAAGTCCTATTTTAGCATATTCTTTTACAAAGCCTATATCCCACATTAATACAAAAATATGGAGGAAAAGCACAAAAAATAGCTAACAAAAGATTTCGAAAATGAAAACAATCAACCTTTTTGTGGTTCAGAATAATTTAAATTAGAATTGCTTTCTGACCAAGGTATTGTTTCTTAACATTTATCTCAGATAAAGCAAAATCTCAACAAAGAAATTATTGCTCAATTGTCAACCACTCACCATACAAAAAGCTAAAGAGGTTACAAGGGTCTTCCTTTTTAAATATCTCCTTTGCAAGAGTACCTTTTAAGTCTATGCATAATTTGCTTTACACATTTTATTAGTGACAAATTCTTTCTCCAAGAATTCAAAGGTCACTACGATTGTCTTCTCATAAGTGACATAAAAGTACCAAATAACATTAAGGTTACTAGCCAGCATAGATTTTGGATAATGTTTAAACTATTTTATGAACTATAAATCAATATATAAATGTAAAGTATTATTACTGTTATTATACATACCAAAGTTTGAAAATAATAGGCATAGTTGGACAGATTTAATACCTTATATCAAGTGATTATTTCATCAGCTTATCAGTTGCTAGATCTAAAAAAGAATGTAAAACTCTGTATTAATGACCTAATGCTTGGAGTTGCTTTAAATATCTATTTGGCAGGGCACCCTGAACCTCGTAGACTGAGCTAGGAAGCCTATATACCCTAACCTCTGTGGTTCGAAGAATCTTTTATTATTCTCCTTAGAAGCTGTCATTTCTGAATTACACTGGGATGTATAATTTATATACCTGAAACAAAGAACAAAGCTAAGCCAGAGTATGCACAACCTGAATGTATAAATTCCATGTTTTCTTGAATTTCACGACTTCAGATTTCAGCAGGGGTTGCATAAAAAATAAAAGATATTACACTACTGACTCCACAAAAACAAACCTGGCATTTCAAACCACCCACAGGATGTTACATTTTTGACTTTAGTACCCACTTAAGCTCTGAGCTCCAACTGGGTCAATCTGTGAATGGTATAGTGCACCAGCAATTAAAAAACAAATCTAGCCAGATTGATTCGGTCTTACCATTCACAGGGCCAACCGTCAGCCATATCAAGCTTTAGTGAGGCATTTATTCTCTCTGATGGCTGATCGTGTCCACATTAAATAGACATTCTTCTCATGAATGCACAAAGATGATATGATCGATATGAATAATAAGCTCAGCAACTTCAGGAATAACACTGAGGAAGACTAAGCTAAATGCTGCTCTACTCAATCAAAAGGAACCCTTTTAATGAGGTGTCACTCTCCCCTAACACCTAATTTCTTTCACTGAGCTGAATGCCTGACTGGAGAATGACAGTCCCTACACACACAAATCAAGGTCCTCCATCAGTGGTCTGGCAGCAGAAATCTCCAAGGATGAAGCTTACACTTTCCATCGTAAAACCAATTTCCAACAGCATTAAAAGCCAAGTTCAAGCCATCTTATTGGTCGGTGCACCATTTGCCCCAATCTCTAAGAAAACTGTGTTAACGAGACAGAAAATCTTTTGCATAGTAACTCCTGGCTACCGTATCCAGTTTTGTACACCATTCCTATCGGGAACTACTTTCTCCAGTTCTGCCTAACCTCTGAAGTCACACAAAGGCTACAGATGCATAATTCATGCACCAACCTCCCAGCCAAGGATATAGATTAGTTTGGTTTAGTTCAGCTGCAAATGCATTCAGCCTTGTACAACCAATCCTAGGGATGGCATCCAAAAGTTTCAGATATTTGGATAAAAACTAAAACCTCAACTGGATTACTAACACCAAATTCATATTATTTGGGCATCTTAAGTGCATCAGTTTAGTTTATGGTTTCTGCTGAAAACTCAGAGGCTTCATGGAGCAATCAATATGAACTTGATCTATTCTATGATTTTCAAGTTACAATAAATGTCAGGAAAAATAAACTCTAAAACATTCCCTTTGTCACTGAAAATAAAAATAAACACTTGAATGTTTTGCTATATGATTGCAAAAACAGAAAACAAAGGGCTTATAAAAGCTCAAGCCATAAGTCTCTAAACCTTCACAAAAGGTTCATGAAAGAAAGAAAATGAATACCAGTTTCTTATAATGCAGGTAGAAGAAATAGACTATTACCTCTGCTGTACACAGTATTTATCAAGAAACCAAAGAACTCCAAAGATTAACTAATTTTTAAAATTTTTAGGTAGAGTTTGATGATAAATAGCATATGGGCTTATCATGGTGCTAAACCAAAGGAAATGAAATCGATTTTTGCAGTTACCATCCAGGAGTATAATATATTCCAGGAGAAATGAATTTAGTGTTTATGGCCCATAACTTTTCAAGTCTTTCTGGTAGAAAATTCCAACAATTATTTTTTTCAGTACTTTTGTTTATCCTTTAAGAAAGAATTTTCTATTTTAAAAAGTTACTCCTAGATCTGGGCATGGTGGCGCACACCTGTAATTCCAGCACTCAGCAGGCTGAGGCAAGAGGATCACTGCAAATTCAATGCCAGTCTGGGTTATAAAGTGAGTTCAAGGCCAGCCTGAACTGCATAGTGAAACCCTGTCTCAAAAAGACATAAATGAATAAATAAATAACCGGGCATGGTGATTCACACCTGTAATCCCAGCACTCAGGAGGCTGAGACAGGAGGATCATTGTGAGTTCAAGACCAGCCTGGGCTACGAAGTGAGCTCAAGGCCAGCTTGAACAGCATAGTGAAACCCTGTCTCAAAAAGACAAGGGCTGGGGATTTAGTTCAGTGGCCTAAGCACCTGGCAAGCATGAGGTCATGAGTTCAATCCCCAGTGCTGCAAAAAAAAATTTAAATTAAATTAAATGATTATACCTTTCTTAAGTTTCTTTTCTTAAAAAAAAAGATGAGTACAGGTGATAGTTAAAAATGAGAGATTTTTAAGGTTAGGATGTTCACTAATAAGATAAGCTCATATACTAACAGAAATTGTGAAATTTGTCCCCCCCCACAAAAAAAAATTTTACCTAGCATTTCTCCTGGAGACTTGAGAAGGAAACTGAAACTGAAATGCTCTTAATAGTTTCTCCCAGTTTTAGGACTCTGTGGAATCAAATAACTTCTACTTATATTAAAAATAAAATACCTTTTGCAAAGAAATTACATAATTATAGTGATCACACATCATGAATTTTACTGAGCAGTCATTATTTCAAATATTTTATCACTGCTCCCATAAACCATCAAAATGTGCCAGAAATTTCAACATTTTGGCACCCAAATTACATTCTGCAGACTGCCTCTTGCCCCTGGAAGTGACACAAAAATCTTCTTTCATACCATGTGGTCCAATTTAGGTTTGGAAAATAGGTCACTAAAACTATAATGATAATGTCTAATACTCTTAGAACACTTTGCAGTTTTTCCACGTCCTTTAATTCTCTTATTCCTTCCAATAACTCTATGTATTAGGTATTTGGTTTCCACAATAAACTTTTGGTGAACCTATGTGACATCCTCATTTTACAACAAAAAATTAGAGTATCATGAAAGTAAAAGACAGGCATCACCCAGGAAAGTCAAAACTAAAATAAATACTTTCTGATTCTTAGACCAGGTTTCTATCTACTATAAATTATGTACAGTCCAACCTGTCAGCAATTCCAAAGACATTACATCCCTGAACCAATCAAAAGTTGCAAAAAATCCTATCATTGAATATCAACATCATACGTGAAGAGTTTCCCACCCAGGGCTTCTCTGCCAATGCTGACATTTCACTTGCTTTCGGATTTGATCACTGGACTCTATTTTCCTCAATTACTTGTACTGGGGAAGGGATGCTTGAAAATTCAACTAAAACTGAACCTTCTCATTTTACAATTTTTTATATCACATCTGACTCCTTTGTACTTCCAATATTTAATTCCCCTACTTTTTCCTTACCTTTCCAATTTCCCTCTCACCTCCAGAGCTTCCCAAGGAAAGCACTGAGTCTGAAAGCCTGCTCTCTTCTGAGAATTAAAAAAATAAAATCAAAGGATCATAGAAAGAGAATGTCAAAAGGAAATTTTGCTGTTTCTTCACTCTTTCCAACTTCTTTCTATACCAGAAAAACTTACTTTTGTCAAACTTTAATTCCTAGGATACTCATTAGACACCCTCCTTATTCTATTAGAACTACTACACAAATGTTAAAATTCAATCTAAATGATTTTTAATTAAACAGTTCACCAGTTAAAGGCACTTTGAAAATAGCAGTAATCAAAAATTCTAAAAATATTTATATGACATAAGTATTCAAACTCTTCAAAAAGGGCTGATGATTTTATTTACTTTGGAAATACCAAACAAATTTTAAAACACAGGTAGGCACAACTGATTTTTTTTCATAATAAGTCTTGGAACCGAGGATCAGTGTGTTTTCAAATCTGTCTCTCACCCAAGATAGCATAAAGCATTCAAGAAGCTTCCAACCATTTACCCAAATGAGGGACAATCTTGGCCTCCCTCTCCAGAAACACAATTCCATGTTCACTCCAAGTCTTAGTTCTAGTAAAATACTTCATCTATCCCAAATATCTCTAAATTACTTCAAGGTAGAAAACTTTTTCATTTTATGCCTTCCCTAGCACAATGTTTGACACTTATACTCAATAAACATGCTATTTCATTTGAATACATTCAGAAATATTTTTAAAATTATAAATACAGAAAAATGATCAAAATTCAGGAAAATCTGATTCTAACAATAAGCATGGAAAGTCTAAAACAATGTAGTATTAGTAAGCACTCTCATATTAGCAGGAACTTAAATTGATATAACTTTTAGAAAGGGTACATTTTACTTTATGCATTAAAAGACTTAAAAATTTACATAACATTTGACTCAACAATTTTCTTTCTAGGCTTTTTTAGAACTGTTCTAAGGAAAAAGGTATAGAAATACACGCATTGAGGAATATTTATCTCCATGTTGCTTTTTTAGAAACAAACTAAATGCCAAACAATAGTTATTTGGTTAAATAAATTATAGTTTCTATAACGGAATACTATTTCACCACTAAAATATACACTGTAAATTTTTAGTGCCATGAAAAGCTATTAGCAATATATCGAGTTTTAAAAGGAAATTTAGTACACCATGAGATCATTTCTGTTCTTTAAAAAACTGTATATCATACACAGAAAAGGGCATGAAAAGACATACATCAAAATGTTGATAGTAATTGTGTCTGAGTAGGAAAATTATAGGCTTTTTCTTTTTATTTCTATTGTTTATTCTACTATTTCTGTCAGATCTGTATTATTTTTGTAAAAATAGAAAACTAGTTTTAATTAAAAATTAACACAGTCTCACTCTAGACAACCGCATCAGTCACATTCACAGCCCAAATGAAAATAAAAGGAGTCTGTCAGTTACATTACATTACTTAACTTAACTTCAAAACATTCTGACATGCATTATCCAAAAAATGGAGCATACGAGAAATAATTTAAAAGGAAAGGGAAACTCCAAATCCGGAACAATTTATAAGGCAGTGGGGAAAACACTAGTATCTCTGCTAGTTAAAGTTATGAATAATATAATGATGGTTATTTTTGGAAAATATTTTCTCTCCTTTGCCATCTCCATGTGTTCTGAATGACTTCTGGGGTAAATTTCTATCAAGCATCATCGGACTCACTAATAAAGATGAAGAAAAGGAATCTGCTGAAGACAGACACAGCCTTGTTCAAGTTCCAAAGTAAAAACTGAAGTTGATTAGAAGTCAGTTTCTAGCTATGTTCACAGGCCTAGCCCAGGGCTGTCTAAGTTGTCTCCTTTAACACAGATCCTCTGAACCAGTTTCACTTTATGGTTATGTCAAGAAAAAGGTAACAAAGTAAAACTTAAATTGTGCAAAAAGAAATATTTGAAGAACCCTCTACAGATTACAAAATAAGTCCATATTTGAGATCCCACTGGATCAGATGGTAATAGTAAAGATAAGCCACTCCCCAAGGATGACCCATTAGAGAGTCATCCCCATGCAGAAAATAGTAACAATGGCCAGATTCGCACTCTTGATGGGGACTTATACATTAAGCCCTGATGTTTTTACCTGAACTACGGTTTTCTAGCTTGAAGCCTCTTAAAGTTGATTATTGAGCTCCATTTTGGTTCATTCTGCGGCACTGTCGTCAGCCACAACACAATGATTTTAATGCACTGATAAACACAGAGAACATAATACTAATACTCCTCTAGAAGAGATCTGAGACAAAACTCTTGTTCTCTTAGTGAGATATTCAAAACTAGATGCTTATATAATTAGCATATGAAACCAAAATCATGTGCTACCGCAAAAAAAAAATCTATGGCATTTTATCTTATTGTGATAAAAAGCAATCATGTACTCACATTTTAATCTGCTTCCAAGACATCAACTGTCCTAAAAGAGTCAAACAAATGCTGTAGAATTGAAGATACTGGCCTTCAGCTAACACTGTGGCAGGCATAGCAGGTGTACAGCTGTGCACAGCTGTGTCCTATCACAGCTGTGGAATGCCCCCCCCCAAAAAAATTACTAAGACTTATTACATTGTTTTCCTGTCTGTGCCTTAACACAGAATTGAGTTCCACAGGCCTTTGGTTACATAAGAGATATTAACACCCATCAATCTACAGGTTCTATAATATATATTCAGCAAATCTCACTCACCACTTGCTTTCATGTCTGTTTAGATGTTTCAACTGGAACTATTGAAAACAAAGTACTCTATTTTCTCCTTCAACCCTGCAATATTCCCTCCCTTTCAGGAAAATATTCAATAATCTTATAAACTTGAGAGTGTGAATGTGGCTGAATTCTCAATCACAAGTAGAAGTTTTAGACTTCAGGGATATTTATGATCCCTCTTCTACTACTTTTAATATGTTGGGGGCAGATAAAGAATAAATAAAAGGAATATTTCTTTAAAAGATATAAATAGCTTGGTTACCCTAATGAGACATTATCCTTGAAATGCTCCTTTTTAGAGAGCCACTTGCACTCACTAATATTTGCCCTTTTTTAGGTCCTGTTTTTCACTTTCTTTTAAAAACTGTGTTACCTCTTGTTTCTCTAAATCTGTCTTTCACACAGTGAGAGCAGGGCTTGGCTTCTCAAAGCAGTGCTTGGCAAGCATAGAGGCAGGAAACGCAGAAGGGAATGAGTCTGTCAGACTCATTTTCTTCTAGTTCAAATGTTTATTTCAGATTTGGGAGGAAGTGGAGTGGTTCCTTTCCATTTCCTCGTCTCTGGAACCTGTGAGTTGTATAAGGCTTAGAGAATGATGCTCTACTGGTAGCTCACAAATGGAGCAAGAGAGTTGTCTCAGAACACACCCGCCCCCATCTAAAAGTGCAAAATCCATAACTATCCAAGCCTTCTCAGGACTCTTTTATAGGTCCAGTATGTAGCCCTGCACAAGACAACTGAAAATAATCCCATACCTGCTCCAAAGAGGAAGGGTCCTGTCCCAACTGACGTTAGTCCCTAGACCTGCCACACTGCACACCTGAGGCTCCTTGTTTAGCAAGGAGGACATAATTTGAGAATGCCTTGGGGGATCTGGTCCCAAGCCCACTTTCTAAATTCCTGAGATTTATTGCATTTGACACCAGGATGGCATTTTGGCAGCTAAACTCAAAATACTCCCATTTATTAATGAGCTAATTTCAAACTTATACATACTGATTTTCCAATCCATACTCTGGTTTTTCGGTGTTTCTTAAGCTGTTTATCTCACTGGACTCTGCAACTTGCTTTACTGTGTATGCAACTGACACAGGTCATTTTTTTAATGCCAAATGGAGGCCATCAGAAACCAAACTAGAAAATCCTGTGGTAAGTTTCCTACTAAACTCTAACAGATGTGCCTCCCCCAAACTGTAGGCATCAGGACTGAGCATAATTTTAGGTACAAATTACTTACTGAGAATATTTATAGACAGAAACCTTCTTCAGCAAAGGTGAGACCCTGTGACATTTAACAGAGATTATCCTGTAGTTTAGCAATTGATAAAGAAGCCAAACATTGTAAGTACATTAATTATGGTTTATTTAGGAAAGTTTCCAGGACAGAGTGCTTGATATAATCATGTTGGCTTTGTCAAAGAGTTTTAAAAGATAAAAATCTGACTCATTCTCTCTACTTGTAGTTTAGATTTTTTGAGTTCTCTGTTTAGTAGCTGTTGATCACAGTTCATTCAGATCTATGTGCACAAAATAAACGTCCTTAAGTATAGCAATATTTACACTTACACATATAATTAT
Source organism: Cuniculus paca (assembly GCA_004365215.1). Classification (NCBI taxonomy): domain Eukaryota; kingdom Metazoa; phylum Chordata; class Mammalia; order Rodentia; family Cuniculidae; genus Cuniculus; species Cuniculus paca. The sequence goes on along the minus strand of RJWT010005775.1, from coordinate 16,479 downwards.
ACTTTCACATTCACTAATACAAACTAGTTTTTATATCTGCCATGTTCTGGAACCTAAAACCAACTAACCCTTCCATATGTGCCTCCTGACATCCATTTATTATGACACATGTGAGCTAACAGTGTATCAAAGACATGTTATATTAGACACAATCCCAGCATTCACTTTAGAAATCAAAAGTAGGCAACATATAAATTACATTGCCATCTTATTTTTAACATCTTCTAATCACTAATTAAATAAGCATCTTCTCTGTAAGTACAGCAAAATAACCACTTATTTTTAAACCAAGGAAAGTCAGAATGAAAGGAAAAAGATAAAGAAATATCATAAAGATCATAATGAAACAAACATTTCTACTTGAAGATATTTTCACTGAAGTACACCATAAGCATGCTAGGCCAAGTCATGTATTTTTCACACACAAAATAATATTGTATCAAATTTAAGTTTGTTACAACTGCCATGTACATTAAACCAGTGATAAGGAAAATGTAACTCAATATCTGATCTAGTGAAACAGCAACCAACATTAGCTCCCAGCCACATGAAGACAATCTCCAATGCCATTACTGGTGTCAGCTAAATCTCAGCCAGTTTGTCTTCTCTGGCCATTTTTAAATAAATATGTGACTATCTCAATTAGGGAACCTTGAAGGAAGTCTCTGAGATGAGGCAATTTTGTTGCTCATTTTCAGTACCCTGTATTTGCTGTACTTAAAATAGACACTTGTACCAATGTCCTTTCTAAGGAGAAAAAAAATCACATACACACCAGTCCCTTTTCTTTCAGCTCACAGAGAAGCAACTTGATCCAACCAGTGTTGAAACCTGAGTAGGTCACTGTACACCACGATAAAATTCCCTAATCCCTGGGCCAAATCTCCCGAAGGGGGGGCCGCCTCCTGGTCCTCCACTTCCCAGGCTGCCTTTTCCATTGCTCTCTCCTCTTTCCCCCTTTCATTTCCCCTACCTTCAAGCCTTGATATGTGATCCGAGGTGGGGGCTCAGGTTTCCGTTTTTACAGCTTAGGCCGAGCTAGCTGTATACATTCCTTTCTTTCTGCCGGGCAGTGATTACTTACCAGGGCTTAGTTTACACTGGTCCAGATGAAAGCCGTTCAGAAGGCAAACACAGCCAGGCAGCTCCAGCGGCACCGATATGAAGCTGCACAAGGCCACATTGTGTTCTCGGTGACATTTTGTTGCACACATTTTTATACAGGGCAACCAACTTGTTATGTTACTCTACACTCCACATTCCGGGGAGCTGGAGGGGTATAATGCCATGAGGTTTGGGGAGGGGTTTTGTGGCTGTGGTTATCCATATTAAAAGCAGAAAATATTAACGAGTTCAAAATAACCCTTTGACTTTGAGAAACCACTTTTTAAATAAGAATTTTTGGTGCTATTATATTACGGGAATGCCTACAAAACAATTGCACTAGACACGCTGGCTTGTTGTGCATGGACATGACTGAAAAATTTGGCCAGTGGTCTCTCACATTGTTCCAAACCAGAGAGAAAATACCAATCCTACAGGCAATCGAATTATTTGCTGTGCAAAACTTCTCGTTTAATGCTACTCTCAACTGAAATGATGAAGAGTAAAACTTCAAATAGTAGATGGTGATTTGGAAGAAAGAACATTTTAAAGAGGAAATTCTGTACACCAAGGTTAATTCCATACTTAGTCCTGCATACTGGCTAAAAATTGTGTAATTTTTCCCCTTCAGACAATGTTGTTTTTGTTTCTTCCTCACCAGTTCAGACAAACATCTGTTATACTGTAGAAGGACAACTATCTCCCAAACCACGAAGTGTGCCTGCAGCCAAAGTCAACAACACGAGCCCCAAGCATCGAGCACAGTCAGCCTTTATATCCAGCCGGGATAACATTTCACATGTTTTGATTAAAATTAGCTAATTTGTAATTCTAGAACCTATGAAACTTAAAAGCTGCCATCCATATAGATCACATTAGACAGCGTTTTAAAGGGCCAGAGCACGCTGGGATTTCCTAGGGGCCTTCACCTCTCTCCTCTTCCCCCAGTCTCAATTTGAAACGAAATTGAAAAGTAATCTGGAAACGAAGGATGAGAAAGATAGGCAAGTGAGAAGGAAGACGGGTTATTGTAGATTAAATTCCACACTCATAAAAAGAATACAACCTCTATCGGTCTATTTTCCCCCTTCCTTTCTTTTCCTTTTTAAATTGTCTATCACTGCTATCAATGGTGGCCCTTCACAAGGAATGGCATTGACTTCCAAGGCAAATTTTCCTTTCTTCTTTGAATTGATACTGCATTTTCATGCCTGCAGGAACTAAAGTCCTCTTCCTAAAATAAAACCCTAATCCCAAAACTTAGAATACTACTGACATTTCCAGAAAGAAGAAAAAGCTGTTCATATGCACCTAATACATGCACACCTAGGATGTATATGCGTGTGCCGCTTCCAAGCGTGGGCTTCACGCAAGGCACTCGCATTGAATATATTTGTTCTAATCAAAAAGACATCAAAATGCAATAAATGCGACTTAGTTGCATGTCATTTTCACCCAGTTTGTCTTTTAAATATAATTTTAACCAAACCTGACAAAGTGTCCTGAAGGATTCTATGCAGAAGACTGCAAAACGCAAACTTGCTACTTTTTTAGTAACTCACAGTAAGGAAAAACCTGGTGAATAAAAATAAATTTTCAAAAAATCAACACAAAATTACTTGCCGGGGGACGAAAAAACTCCGTAGAAAATAAGGGAGTAGGGGCGAAGAGGGGGCTCTGGGACTGAAAGATGTTCTTATGCAACCGCTTCTATGCGAACAGCTGGAGCGCGCGGCGCTGCGCTCGCCACCTCTGGAGCACCGCTGGCCTGGCGGGGAGCCCGGCCACGCCGAGGTCTCCGGGCCATCCTTTCCGAACAATAGGCAGGCACCCTGCGAAGGCCGCCCCGCGGACAGCTATCTTTCTCTGGGGCTGGCCGGGGTCTGCCTCACTGGGAAGTGAGCCACGCAGGGCCAGCGGGCAGGCAGAGGCAGCGATGGAGAGGAGCGGGCGGGGGTGGGCAAGGCAAGCCGGAGGGCAGGACTGTGCCCAGCACCGCGCCGCTCCGGCCGCAGCTTGCCGGGCACTGACAGCCGCTAGGCGCTCGCAGCTGGGGACTTGGGGCGAAGCGGGATCACCCGGCAAGGGGGGGATGAACCGCGGAGAAGGTGGCATCGAGCTCTCCTGAGATACCTCGGCCAGGAAGCTCTAAACTTTGGAGGGGTCCGAGGGACGATTCGCGAAAAAGGGAGAAAAACTACACTGCCCTTGAGGAAAACCTCCTCGCCAGGCCACCTTGGGCCCCGGCGTCCTCCCCCTGCAGCGCATCTGTGCCAACCTAGGGTGTGTGAGGTGAAATAGTACGTGGCTCCCCCGCCCCCATCAAATCGGAGGTTGGCAAATTTCGGGGGTGCCGCCCGCGAGCCGGCCTCCAGGTGCACAGGGAAGAGGAGCAGAGCGGCTCCGCACACCCTAAGAAACTGACGAGCGCGCCCCCGCGCCCCCACGAAGCCACGCAGCGGCCCACAGGGAGCGGACGCGCGACGAGCGACGGCCCCCGGCCCCCGGGTCCAGGAATACCTTCATCTCCTCGTTGATCTCCCTTTTCACGGGGTGAGCGGGCTTCCTGCTCCTTTTATTTTCCGGAGGTCTCCCCTCTTTCTCCATTTCTGCCATGTTTTTGTGTCTGGTTTCTGTGGAGATGAAATGGCTGCTGCCGCGGCCGGCAGTGGCGGCGGCGGTGGCGGCGGAGGTGGTGCTGATGGTGGCGAGGCTGGCGGAGGTAGCGGCGCTGCGGGCCGGGCCGGGCCGGGCCGGGCCGGGCCGGGTGGGGGAGCGGGCGCCGGGAGCGGGCGCCGGGGAGCGGGGTCTCGTTAGCGGCGGAGCGCGTCAGAGGCGGTGCGGGGGAGAGGTCGCTCGGGGAGCCTCGGGGATGCCGCCGCCGCCTCGCCTGCTCCTGCTGCCGCCGCCGCCGTCGCCGCCAACGCCGCCGCTGTGGCCGCCGCTGCTGCCGCTCCCGCCGCCGCTGCTGCCGCTCCCGCCGCCGCCGCCGCCGCCGGGCTGCATCCTCGGGGCCCCACGGAGTCGTCAGCCATCTTCCGTCGCTCCGTCCGTCCGCATGGGCGAGGGGTACGAGGGCCGCGCGCGGAGAGAGCAGCTCTGGGCGTGCGTGCGTGCGCGGCTGTGTGTGTGCGCCCGGCAGAGCGCGCCAGCCTCGGCGCCCAGCGCCTCCCGCGAGCCGAGCCGGGGGCGGGCCGGGGCCGGCGCGGGAGGGGCAGCGCGCGCGGGAGCGGGCGGGAGGCGCCGGAGCGCGGGGAGGCGGGGGCGGGACAGCCCCCCGCGCGCGAGCGGGCGTGGCCTCCCCGTCGCTGTGCGCGCGGATGCGGCGCGGCTCCGGGGTCTGCTCGCGGCCGCCTGTTCCTCCGCGGCGGGCACCGGCGGTTCGCGGCGCCCCTCGCGGCCGCCACCTCTCGGAGATGCTCCCCGTGCGTCCGCGCCCTCTCCAGCCCCGGCCCTGTTCAACTCCGGAGTGTGGGCGCCGGCGGGTTCGGAGTTCGTTTTTGAACCCGTCCTACGAGCCGTTCAGGAAAAAAATGAATGGGCGGGGGAGGGGGCGAGAGGAGGAGTTGAGCGACCGAAGGGTGCGGGGACCTGGGGTCGCCACGCGGGAGGGCCGCTTGCCCCCCGGGGAAAGCCAACCGCGCCGGTCGCCCCTGGATCACCTCGCCTGGGTGGAAGGGCAAGGCAACTACAGCCCCAACCCACGCCCTGAGATGCCGGGATAGCGTCCCCCTTCAGGGGCCACCGCGGGGAGCGCGTAGGCTGGACGTCCCTCGGAGAGGCCCCCGCCCCAGTCGGGCGGCCCCCACGCGGTGCGCCCTCTGACTACTCTGGCGCGCAAGGTGTGCTCTTATAAGAACCTCTTCGAAGTGGGGCGTCTCGGTCTGCAGCTCCCCACCTATGATCTGTTCTCCCTCCTTTCTCGTTCTCATTCTGTCTCTCTACCCCTCCCTCTCTCGCTCTCCCCCTCCCTATTTCCTACCTCGCTCCCCCACCGCACGCGCACACTCGCACGCCCTGCTACAAAATACACCTTTACCCCGTGACCCGGTGCGCACACCCTAGGTTTAGCCCAAAAGGTTGGGTTCAGTGGGTGCTGCTAGGGTGAAAGGTCCCGCGTGGGATCCTTCCAGGAGCCGGATGCCCTTGCCTCACCCCGCGGGACCTTCTCTTCCCCGCACGATCGCGCTTATTCCCCACGCCTTGCGCCCGCCTCCCGAGCTGTACAGGTTCTCTGCCATCACACGCCCCCCTTTTGGCCCCGTCGGTCCAGGCCTAGGACAAAGATCGGATGGCGTCTGTCCGTATCTCTAGGTTAAGGCACGGATATGAACAGTTTGATGAGGCTTCCCTGAGACTCGCGTCCCCGAAAGCTGCAAGGAACATATTGACGTTACAGCTCAGCTTTCCCGCGCCACGACACTTTGTAATCACCTGACACAATGTGACATGGGGGTGTCCATTGTTCTACTGCCTGTTATTATGGAGTATTCATTATGACAGTGGTGGAACTTAAAATTACACATTTTTTAAGAACGTAAAAGACAGAATGAATTCGGGGTGGATATGAGTAAGCGTTCCATTAAAATCACATTTCGGTCTGTCAAACGAAGCTCGCTCTGCTTATAACATGCCTAATTTGCATTTTCGCATTGTTTTGTGTCTTAAACGTCAAATTAGAAATATTTGGGGGCATATTCAGGAGGGCTGGGCACTTACACGTTGCCTGTTCGGCGTTTTAGCATCAGTGGATTTGTACACTCCAAATTCCAAATATTTGGGAGTGTACCCAGAAGAACTGAGCTTGAATTCTTCCCAGTGGGATGAGGCGGGTGGAGGAAGCAGCACCCGGACCGTGTAGCTCCCTAGATCCCGGGCTGCCGGGAGGCCTTAGCCAACCGGGCTGAGCCAGCTCCGCGTCTGCAAGGGGTCCGCGCGAAACACTTGTGCCCGGAAAAAGTTCAAATCCCTTGAACTTTAGCAGAGGCAGGAAAAAGTCGAGAGGCGTGTGGACGAGGGTAAGGGAGGAGTGCTTTGTGGTGTGGTGTTCTCCGTTGAGATTTTCCCAAGTAGCCTCTGGGAGCATTTCCAGGTACACCCACTTTGTGAGCACCAAGTCCTCTGACCCGGACTCGCGGCCAGCGGTAGACGCTGGTAGACTACGACCCCACTCTGCAAAGATTCGGAGCAGAGCCTAAAAGTGTTTGCAGGAACAGCCCTTGCTCCGCGCGCCACCCTTTCCCGGCGGCTAACTTGACAGCCCGAGCAGAGGGTGGGGGCTGTGGCGGAGAGTTCGCGCTAATGCTGTTGCTGGAGGGAGAGAGGAAGTCTTTTAGGGCTTTAACTGGAATTTCACCCAAAACATCTGATAAGTAATATGAGTTGCAATTGGTTTTCTCTTTTTTGTCGTCTTGGTCTTTAATAAAGAAAGTTACAAGACACTTTTTTTATTTTTGAATATTCAAAAATTGGATGCATACATTGTAAACTGTACACAGAAAGAAGCTTTTTGTCCTCTGGAAACATATTTAAGTCCCCTCTGTTTCCTTTGGTGCCAGAGCCATTACAATTGATTCACTGTTGTTCAGCTGATATCAAATAACCAGTTATATACCCCATCTTAAGATACAGTTTCACCAGTTAAGAATAAAGTAAACAGAAAAAGTGAGCTATAGCCCAGAGTTGTATTTAGAGGCAGCTATATTTCCTTTAAAGAAAATGACTTTAAAGGAAATGGTTCAGGTATTTAATACAAGTAATGATATTAATCAGCCACCTGTTCCTCTGCAGGCAAACTGACCTGAGAATGTTGCATTAGAACACCCAATTTACATCTTAAGTAACAATAAAAACTCATAAAGTATATATGTGAAAAATTTTCAAAACTCAACATTGTTACATGTCAATAACACTAGGTTTTTTTCAAACGTACTGTACTATAGATGAAGACAAATAATCATGGCAAGAGTGGCTGCTTTAGGAATTTGAAATTTGGAGTGAAATAACATTCCCTGGACAATTTCATACTCTGTACCCAGGTAGGAGCAGTACATAAATATATCTCAGAAGAGCCACGCTTCTGCTGCTATGATTAACCATTATGCTTCCCAGTCTGTGTGACTGTTTGTGCTTCCCTTCTGTGCACTTGTGCACATGCACACGCACACGCACACACACACACACACACACACACACTCCAAAAACAAGACTCCAGACATACAAACTCCTCAACTTTCCCCCTACTGTCTCTTCCAGTCCCTAAGATGGGTACAGGACAGATCTTTCCTACATTCCTTAGGTACATTTCCGCAACTCCTTTCCACCTAAAGGCTGCTCTTGATGCTCAGTCCAACCTAATTCACCTAGGGAACATATCAGAGCAGATGGGAAGACCACAGGAACGATCTGCTTTGGTCCCTCCACCTCTAAATCTGTTTCTTTATAATCTTCAAAAATACTGTATTTAAATCAGAGGCCCAGTCTTGGTGTCGGGTGAGGAATTAGTAAATACTTACTGATGGGTTTGTATGCCCTAATTTTTTAAAAAGCTTGAAAATACGTTTGGTTATATGTTTATCTTGAACAAACTCTGTGATTTAGCCAAAGACGGGTTAAAAAAATATGGGGAGTAATTACTATACTGAACACATTGTAGGATTATCTCACAAATATTCACAAAGCTCTGAGGCCACTTCTACTATCCCCATTTCACAGCTGAGAAAACTAAAGCCTACACAAACTACTAAGACCCAAGGTAAAAAACGGAGATTTGAATTCATAACTTCCTGTCCGACTCCACTTTGGAGCTCTTTATGCTATGCTAATTTGCTTTCATGAATTGCTCTAATGATCTGTATTTTATCTAATCTGAGGCCCATACTTTTTAGATTTTAACATCTCTGAGATTAAGACACATCTTACACTGAATTCTTATAATTATAAAATATTTCTTTTTTCCAGTACTCGGGATTGAACCTAGAGCCTTGCACATGCTAAATAGCCATTCTTGTGCTAAGCTACATCCTGTGATGTTTAAATTTTATTAAATTGCCCAGACTGGCCTCAAACTCTCAATCCTCCTTCTTCAGCCTCTCAAATAAGTTGAGATTGCAGGTATACACCACTACACATAAATGATACCTTTTTTCCTCAATGGCATAGAAAAATAACAGCAAATTTCCCAATCGTGGCATATTAAGTTTCATTGGTTTCTGAGATTTTTCCAGAGACTTGTAGTAACAATCTCAGAAACTTAAAACAACAAAGATTTATATTTCTTGCTCAAGTCAGCTGAGGAGCTGTGTGACTTCCCAGAGCAACTACCCCCCAATGATAATTTGGCCTACATTTTCATACCAACATGTGCATCTGCAGTCACTATTCTAGGGGAAGACAGAACCCTGGGGTGGGGGGTTCTCTCTAAGAATTACATGTTCCATTACAGTAGCACATTATGTCAATTATACCTCTTATCTATTGTCTAGAATTGATTGTATGACCTGACCAATTCCTTGGGAAGCTGAAAAGTTTGATGCTTTAAATTTCATGAACTTGAGATGAATATTTAATATCTGGTCATTAGAATCCATTGGCATAAATGTTGGGGATCTAGTTTATTCAAAACCAGTCCACCGTTACTGGGCTGTGATTTGTTATATACTTTCAAATTCATGCTCATGTTTAATTGCAAAGAACAAAATCAATTTCAGAAAGAATACAAATGGCTGAACCATAAGGCAGGAGTTTCAACCAGAAGTCTATAGATGAACCCTAAGGATTTGGTAACTCTGAAAGTTACATATAAAATTTTCAATTCATTTTTTTTTTTCTGAGGAATGGGTGCATATCTTCATTAGATTCTCATTTGGGTTTTCTGATTTATTCATGGATACAACAAATGCTTCTTGAGAGATCAGGCACTGTTCTGGGTGCTTGGGATCTAGTAGCAAATATGAGAGAGAAGCTCCCAAATGTAAGTTTATAATCTGGAAAGTAAACAAACAAGTAATAAGATCTTAGGTCTAGACAAGTCATAATGAGGACAAAACAAGGACAATATGGTAGAGGTTAGGCCACAATGGTCATAAAAGACCTCTAAAAGGAAAGGTTTAATCTGAAGTAGGAAAGAGGAGAAGAAACTAGTCACACAGACATCTTGAAATCCAAGAGAAAAGTGTTTCCATTAGAATTTTAAAAGAACTGTGGACTGGATGTGCTTAGCATGTATGAGGACTTGAAAGACATCTGCTGAGAGTGATAAAAAAAAAAGTAGTGAAAGAGAATGTGGATAGGAGCCTCTGGGTCATGATAAAAGATGAGGATTTCATCTTAAGGCACTGCGGGCAAATGCACTGTAGAAAAATATTCTGCTTTGCATGGAGAGGTCTAAGTTTCTTTCTGGCTCTACACTTTGTATTCGTGCACCATCTGACTATAATATGCTCCACCACTGAATACCAGCTTAACCCAAGATGAGCGCAACCAGAGTGGAGTCCCCCCATCTCCTTCCTGCTCCAAGACCTGTTTCATCTCTTTTGCCATGCCAGGTAAACACTAGATCCTAGGGTTGGAGAGGGGGTGCTTTCCTTTCATCACAAGGGTCTATGTAGCTCTCCAGCTAAGTAGTAGCTGGAGACTCAAGTCTCTTTTCGGGAGAATGAGGGACTTAATTCCTTACTAGGGAGGCCTTAAGCATGTCATTTTATCTTATCTTTCATTTCATTTTTGAAATAGGAATACTCATTTACACTCTGGAATGTTGTTGTGTTGATCACATAATATATATTACAATGACCTAAAAATAAAACTGCACGGGTTTCTGTATATGAAAGTGCATTATTGGCTCTTCTGAGGATCATTATATACTTCTGAGCACTATATAAACCCAGTCTTGGGTACATATATGTACCAATTTAAGGAAACCTGACACATGAGGAGTAACTGCCTGCATTATAAAAATGTTCTTCACTTTAACGTTAAGGTACAAGACAGTTCCTTTGAATAAATTAACAATTTTAGTTTACAAAAATGAGTCAAATACACTTTAAACTATTTCAGGACTGGGGCTGTAGCTCAGTGGTAGAGTGCTTTCCTGGCATATGCAAGGCCCTGGGTTGAAGACCCCATACTACGTGAACACACACACCAACCTCCTACTTGTACCCACCGAGGCAAGCATACCAGCACCTATAAATTTAAGGAAAAAGTCACCTCACATTGTAATTTTTATTCTCATTCATCAAAGCCTAGCATTTATTTACTCCAAACATCTCTGTGTTCAAAAAATATTAAGTTCAGCTATCAATGTGTATATCTGAATATAATAGCTTTATGTGTATTAAGCCTGTGAAAATAAATGGAGACCACACAAATAAGATCAAACTATTCACTTAGAGGGAGTCCACCACCATCACTTGCATTTGACTGAGATTCGAATGCAACCATGGGGATGGGAAAGCTTCATAGTATTAAGAAAAAAGAAAAAGAAGAAAGAAAAGTGAAAGGCTGCAGCTATGTTCTGATTGGAGACTGTTAACAGGGAAAACTGGAAGACTAATCAAACGGCCAGCTAAGCAGAAAGAAACAGGCTATTCTACACAATTGGTTTGGGAGCATATTTGGCTTTCTCTGGTTGGTCCTGAGTTGGAAGGGGTTTGGTGGCAAGGAATTGGAAAGCTGGCAAGTGTCGGTCAAGTCCTAACCACCCTCATGGCATCTAGAGGTGGTAAGTTGACTTCTCTGGTTTGTTGCTGCAGGTTTTGGCTCAGAGTTCTATTGTCACATGCGGTCTTGCCACTGTCCATTTGTATAGTCAATCTCTCAAGCCATTAACTAGAAAATAAATTACGTCCAACAATTAAGGAGAAACTAGATGAAGGTGTAAGGCACCTTCCATTTTGGTAAGATAATGTTTTGATATATTAAGGAGTATTTTTCATTTGTTTGTTTATACCTATTAATTCCTTTCTATCAAATACATTCTTTTATTCAAATTACATTTTGGCATCTATTGCATCAAGATAAGCATATTATAAAAGAAAATCACAGAAAATGAGGTGCTCAGCTTTAAAATGGACTTGTGAGGCTGGGGATAAAGCTCGTGGTATAGCACCTGCCTGGCAAGCACAAGGTCCTGAGTTCAATTTCTGCTAAAAAAAAAAGAACTTGTGAAATCCAGGGCAGAAACAATAGCTTGACAGAAAACCTTTTCTTTGAATATGAAAATCCTGGATTTTGAGTATCAAAACTCAATGAAAGATTCAAATTATAAAGTTTATTCCATAAAAAGTAGATTTGGGAAAAGAAATGATAGGCCAAAAGGGCATTTTCTCAACCCAGAAAGCAATCCCAAGTCTATTTAGTAGGTAAGCAAAGGACTTAGACATTGGAAGAATCCCTCTCTATATTCCCAGCCAGGTCACTGTGGTGGCGCAGTCGGGGAGAATAACTGGAACCCTTGCTAGGTTTAAGGGAGGTCAAGATGGAGGCCACGGAAAGGGGTGACTTATACCATCACTTTAGGCTGGAACTGAGAGCAGCTGCAAGCCTCACAGAATATACCGGCTCAACAGGGCACAAACAGGCAGGCATAGTGGCAGGAGGTCTTGGCGTGGCTATAAGTACTTTCCACCCGTCATAATTCCATATGTGCTTGAGAATAGGACAGCGGGCAGAGCAACTGCAGACTTGGACTAGACCTGCTCCCAGAACTTTCCAGGAGAAACTGCATGAGGACTTTCTTCTCAGAGGATGCCAGCTAAAGCGATGGCATGGTGCCGGAGATACAGCTCAGCAGCATAAGTGCCTGCCTGGCAACTGCAAGGTCCTAAGTTCAATTCCCGGTACAAAAAAAAAAAGCTATGATGACATGGCTGAGTGGTGAATGTCACCCACCTTCAACCTATGCAGATGCCAGCCAGCTGAGGGAAAGCATAAGGAATGGGCGGGAGAGAGACGTCCAAATCAACTGAGATTGTCTGAAACTTTTCATTTTTACCTCCTCACATGGTAATTTTGTGAAACAGATTTGAACTCAGTTATAAAAAATAAAGTTTACATTTAACAAATACCTGAGTTTTTTACATAATAGCTTATAGCTCCTATATATATTTACTGATGACAAAATTTGCTTTTAAAAAATGGAGTTTTCAGTCTCTTTAAATTTGGGGGCATTATCTGCCTACTTACTTACTATATGAGTAATATTGACCAAATAAAAATAGTTTATGCCCCCAAAGAAATACCAAATGAAGGCCAGTTTCTACATAGAATATTTTTTAGTTAATATTCTGCGTAAAAAACCTTAACTTAGTATCTGAGTTGTCTTTTTTTTTTTTTTTTTTTTTTTGGTTCCGGGGATTGAACTCACAACCACATGCTTGCCAGGTAGGCACTTGTGCCGCTGAGCTAAACCCCCAGCTCTCTGAGTTGTCTTGAGTCATCATTGCCTTATTTAATGATCTCCATTGACGAAATTAAAACCTTTCACTTTGTTTGAGCTTTACAAACATGAATATAGACTTATAAAAGTATCAGTCCCTTTGGCTATATAATCAAATACTATGAAAGATATTAAGCCTCTGGTACTCTTGGGTTGAAGAATACCATCAATAATCAGGTATTGAATTCCTTCAAGGACCAAGAATTTTACACACCTCATGTGTAAAACTTATTTCACATAACCATCCTCGAGAATGTTGTTGTCCCCTTTTTACATGTTAGGAAAGTGAGGCTGACTAAAGGGTCCAACAAAGTAGTGGCAAATTTAGACAAAAAGTCCCGGTTTTCCAATTCCCCCATAGATGAGACATGCTTTGACCTACACTACGTTGCTGCTTCTCTCCACTCAGTCCTTTTAACACTTTTGGGAGGAAATTGGGCATGCAGAGATGGTAAATAATTATAATTTCTTCTTTATTCTAATTGCCACACGGCTCCTATGGAAAATAAAACAGCCATAACAAAATACTCAACCTTTTGAAAGTAACATACTACATTTTAATATTCTCCAGCCAAATATGGTATTCAGTAAATGGTTACAGAAGATTGATATCTGTGTTTTGACCTACCTCCTTTGAGAAACATTAAATGTAGTAAAAAACATTTTTCTATCACAGAAAATTTGTCTCTAATGTGCTGTTGGACCATAAGTTGTCTCTTTATTACATTCTAGAGGGAGGAAGTTGAGTGGAAAAGATTCTGCAGCTTAACTATGAGAGGACATATATTTCAGTAGAAGAAAAAAATCCATCAAAAGCTAAGTTGATAAATTAAGAATTCCATAATAAGTCTTAGGATGTAGACTGTACATTTGTTTCTTAAAAATTGCTCTAACACGGCTAAATCTGTATACCAGATGCTGAAGATGGACTCTTGCTTCAGCCAATTTCATTCTTACACCTGTGACTGATCTTTTGAAGACCTAGATGTGGAACAGAGCTGGTAGGAGCACCAGAAGAGAAGAAATCCTGGTAGTGACCCAGGTGGCACCCCTGAAGAAAATCTCAGACTATACAGAATGGGAAGGCACTGAAGTCCCAAACTGGGTGAAAAAGCAAAACAAAACAAAAACTCAGCCCGGGGGTGGCACGAAATATGAAGTATAACACTGACCACAGAAGATGCACCAGGGTTCTCTTTTCGTGTGGTAAGCAGTGGAATTTGGTGGCCTGCACACATGTGCAGTTACATAGAATTTTAGTAATAACAAAAGATATTTTTTATGGAATGCTTTATGCAACAGGGACTGTGTTAAATACTTTACAGAGATGACTTTATTCTATCCTATCAACAGCTCTATGACACAGTTATTGGTATAGTCCTGTTTTACACATGAGCAAACAGAGGGTAAGGATTATTCCTTTGCTAGAGGCTATGCGCGTAATCAGTGGCCCAACCACCTGACTCCAGACTCTAGAGATCTGGCTATTTCTTTGCAGCACTGATGTTATCTATCAGAGTTCTTGCTTAATAATAGTAAACAATAATGAACTCTGTCTAAAATAAAGTAAAAACACTAGAAGGAGGCCACTAACGGAGGAACTGAAGTCAGTATGTTGAGAAGATTGCTGCACTCTCATGTTTATTGCAGCAATATTTATAATGGACAAGACATGGAATCAGTTCCGATGTCCACCTGCTGATGAATGAGTACATGAAATGTGGTGTAATTTACACAATGGAGTATTATTCAACCATAAAAGAGTGAAATTCTGTCACTTTCAGCAACATGGATAGGATCAGGGGACATTAAGTAAAATAAGTCAGACATAGAAAGACAAATACTACATGCTCTCATTTGTATATGGAAGCTAAAACATTGATCTCAAAGAAGTAGAGGTAGAATCATGATTACCAGAACCTAGGAAGGATGTGGGGGAGAATAGAGAGGATGATTAACATGTTTAGGGGCACAATTGGTTAGGAAGAATAACCTCTAATTTTCTATAGCATAATAGGATGACTGTGGTTGATGACAATTAACTGAACATTTAAAAATAACTGATAGACAGTCAGGCATGGTGGCACCCATCTGTAATCCCAGCACTCTGGGAGGTTGAGGTAGAAAGATCACAAGTTTGAAAACTGTTTGGGAAATTTAGCAACTTAGAGCAGCTGTATTGAAATAAATTTTAAAAAATTAAAGTACTGGGGATTTAGCTCAGTGCAGAGACCCTGGGTTCAATCATCAGTACTAAAAAACAAAAGCTAGCAGAGGATTCTGAAGGTGATAAATGTCTGAGGTGACAGAAATGCTATTTACCCTGATCTGATCATTACCAACTGTATAAAATGCTTAAATGTCACACTGTACCTCATTCATGTGTACAATTAATATGTGTAAAATATGTATTACTCTACGTATAAATGTTTTTTAATTGGAAGAAAGGGAATGGGGAGCCCCTAGATCCAAGAAAGCTAGGAAAACAGACTTGGAAAGCAGATATGAGTCGAGGGGCTCAGGAAAACTCAGTCCAAAATGTTGCTATCTGTGCTTTTCACACCTCCCACTTCCTCAAAACCACTGTTAGACACCATGCTGTGCCATAAAGCTCCTCCAAATGCTCTTCCCTCATCTCTAGACCTAGGTGGGAAGGTCTACTGCCCGGTGTCAGGGACACAGCTCAATAGTCTAAGTGTGGGGAGAATGAGATTCAAAACCTGTGACTTCCACAATATCCCAACAAGATCAGACTCAATTAGTAATTCCTTCAAAGGTGAGGACCCAAACGAGCATTACAATGTCTTCCCAGACGATCCACTGTAGCCATTTCATAGCAGCAAATCATTCTATTAGGAAAGTAAATGTAGGTCTGTGAAATAATTTTGAAAAGCCAAGCAAAGGTTGAATTATGCAAACATTAAATATTGCAAATCAAAACCTTACTGACCTAGAAATTCATCCTAATAGATATATTTGCAATCTGTAATTGCAAGCTTTAAAAGGCAAATTTGGTAATCCATATGCTAAGCGTCAATTAATCGGGATGTTTAGGGAATGAAATGTTCTTGTTAACTTAAATTTCTAACTAGGTGTGATTAAGCTTTTTAAAAGACTCACAAACCTCTGGGAAAGTATTGCAGATCTTACCACTGTAAATCTTAATAACACATTTGCATTGTAAAAATTTTGCAACACCTCAGAGTTATTAGTGCCACCATGTGGAATGGTAAAGCGCAGTGGGTAAGGACTAGGCTATGTGCAGATTCCAGCACATACATTGTGTGCATATTTCATTAAGCAATCTGTTGGGAGCTTGCCATTTGTTTGTCTAGAGTGTAAAAATTGGATAGAGGAAATGAATTCTGTTCATTAAAAAAAAAAAGCATTTTATGTGGAGCCCACTCAGTGCAAGCACAGTATGAGGCACTGTAAAGACATAAGTCATAAAGGTGTTTTAGAAGTGAGATAGAAATTTTTAAAAAGTAGATGATTAATTCTGAGTAAGGGATAGAGATGGTGGTCATCTCAGTTGGGCCTTAAAGGATAATGAGCAGGACATTGCCAAATGAGGGAGGAGACAAGAAGACCTCTTTAAGGGAGAAAAAACAAAATAAGGAGATGTCAAGATGTGAAAGTCATAGAATTAAGATAAGGATAAATAATTCAGTGGGCCTACTCAGAATGTGCTAAAGGAGGCTATGAGGTCACTCCATGGGTGAGTTAGGAAAAGATTGCCAATGGATTCAAAAATAATATAAATCCTTTTTTCCCCCTTTCCTTCCAGTAGTACTTTTTTTTCCCTCTTTCTTAATTTTGAGACAGGGTCTTGCTAAGTCTCAAATTTGCAACCTTCCTGTCTTAGCTTCCCTGAGTTGGATTACAGGCATGCACGACCATGCTTAGGAAGCCACTGGATCTTTTTTAAATACAGG
>RJWT010005774.1:0-30342 GCA_004365215.1 Cuniculus paca | reverse complement strand
TGCACTTTCCTACGGTACCTTTATATCAACACTATTCACTCCCAATAACTCCACAACTTCAAAATTGCTGCCATCTTTTTATGCATCAAGTCACTTCCCCTTACAAACTGCCTCACAACAGTTGGCAACATTACGAAACCTATTTCTCATGTTCTTAAGTTTGGAGTTATTTTTTAAAACTCCTTGATTCTGCTTCTAATCCTTCATAAAGCTCTATTGTCTGCCAGGTTAAATGTGACATTTATCTGACAGCACTTTGCAAGCATTTCACAGGAATAAATCGATAACATGAATCTATACTCATGGCAGGTCTGTTCTTTGTTTGACTTCTCCAGCCTGACCTCTTACCTACTTCTACTCCTACCCTTTTTTCTTCTCCATCAACCAACTTCCCAGTCTGTCAGGCCAATAGAGTGCTTTGCTATAAATGCACCCTGCCTCTCCCAACATAGTTATCGTCATGTATGCCTTGATTGCTTTGTTTCAACAGGTGTTTGTAGAAATGAAACCCCACACTCTCTTCCTCCTTCTTTCTGTTCAGAGCCTCCCCTTTGGTTGATGTTGCCTTGGAAGCTCCTTAGATCCGGGTTATTGAGTAGTATACACACCTCCATGTCCTGTTTGCCCCACTCTGACAAGAGATGAGTCTCATTCCATTCCCTGTTCGGGCGCTCAGCTCAATGCTGAGTACCAGCAGGTCCTAGGTGGCTGCATGTGGATCCTGCTAATATCTAAAGCAGCTTTGGCTCACCTGAGAGAGCCCGAAAGATGGGGCCTGATCTTTTTATTCCTCCCTCTTTCTTTTTTTGTCCTGTTTCCTATGCTTTCCCACTCTCTTTCTCTCTTTTTTAAGGGCACTTTAGGAGATTTTCAAAAAAGCAAATAAATGCTCAAAATAAAGAAGATAGAAAAATAGAAAGTGGAGAGATCTTTTTCAAATGAATGGGGGAACAAGAGATGGAGGGAGGGGGAGAGAGGAAGGAAAGGGGGTGGATAAAAAGAATTGAAGGAAAAATTATGAAAATAGAGCTCTCGCAAATGAGCAGGGGACCAAGAATTCAAAAGAGTAGGGAAGGAGAAGAGAGGTAGGAAATGAAGACAGAGACAGACAGACAGAGAGGGAAAGACAGAGACAAAGACAGAGGGAGAGAAACGAATTGAGATGTGTTCTGTACACGGACCAACTTCCCGCATTAATTATAATCATTATGTAGGACAAACACGTAGTGATAAAAAAAAAAGATAGAAGTAGGAAAACGTTCTCCCACAACCCTGTCTACAGAGATTTATCTCTATAGGTAGCAGAATTAGAGCAGCAGGATTTCAGACCTGCGACAGCTCTGGAAACAAATTTTACACCGTTGGAAACAAGGGAGAGCAACGATGACTTTCTCAGGTGGCAGAGCTGGTGAGGTGGCAGAAGCTGCCCCTGGGGTCCAGCCACCGGCCGGTGGCCCTTCCACCACCTCCTCTGCACACTGCGACTCCAAGGAGCAGAAGATGCCTGTTGGTGTGAAGCACCGAGTAATTTACCACCTGCTTTCCAGTTTGTCCGTAATCTCTTTTGACATCTTCCTACAAAAACTGATGCACCAAGCCCTTGCTTTGAAAGTGCAGTGTTCCTAGGTTTTTCATGATTCATTTTATTTACTTATTGTAGTCTGACGTTAGCGGTCAGAAATTGGGAAGGAAGAACACGGAGGAAGGAGGAGGTCAAGTTCAAAGGAGAGGAAAGGGAACCCGAGAGGGATGTAAGGAGGAGCCCGGGGAGTGGGGCGATGTACGCCCGCTCGTGGGCCCCTCGGGAGTTCAGGCTCGCGGGAGGCCGGGGTCGCGCTCGCTGTCGGGAGCCCCCGCCCCAGCCGCGGCTGCACGGCTGCAGTGACGGGCGGGGCCGCGCGGAGCTTGGCGCAGACGGCGGGGTACCCGGCCAGGACTCCAGGGAGAAGGCGGCTGGCAGGGTGGGGGTGGCAGGCACCCCGAGCACGGCCCGGCCCGTTCCCACGCCCAGGTCCTGGGAGACCTCCGCGGCCCAGCGCCGGGCGGCCGGGTATAAAGGTCCCCGCGGAAGCAGGGGCGCAGCGGTGCGCGACAGCCAGGGCACAGCGATCCTCCGGTCTCTCGCGCGGGGACCAGACGCCGCGGCTCGGTTCCCGCTCTGCGCTCCGCAGGTTCCCGCCACTTCTGCGAGGTCCCCGAAGCCAGAGAAAGGGGGTTTCCTGCGCCCGCCAGGCAGGCGTGAAAGAGGAAAGGAATTTCCACCTCCGGGCTGGGGCCCTTTTACTCCCGCTGCTTGGCTCCTTGAGGGACCATGGTGAGCCCGACGGCGTCGGACGTGCACCCCACCATGGGGGTCAAGATCTTCTCAGCCGGGGTGTCGGCCTGCTTGGCGGATGTGATCACCTTCCCGCTGGACACCGCCAAAGTCCGCCTGCAGGTAGCGAAGCAGACGCGATGGGGCGCGGGGTCAGGACCCACAGGGGACATCTGTGGTGCGCGCGCCTTTGAGTCCCTGCTTTGGTTTTGCCTCCTTGTCTGGTTAGGGAGGGCAGGTGGCCACTTTTTAAAAAAAAAAGTTGTCTGTGTCCCAAGACGGGATGCTTTAGGACTGGAAACTGGAACTCTTTCCTGGATTAACTAAATAACCGTAAGGGCCTGAGACGCTGTGCTCACCGCGACTACAGCCACATCCTCCAAATGAGGGTGCGCTGAGCTTTCTAAACCGAGACGTGCAAGTCAAGCGCTTTCCTCTTCCTTCTTGGATTCTGCAGGGTGCATTCCCAGTCTGTTGGCTCAGGGGTCCCCGAGAGAGTTCGTGGCGTGTGTGGGGATGGGGAGTCAGAATTCGCCCCCTCCCCGTAGTGAGGTGTGGGGATGCGCCGGGAAGAGCTGCTGCGAGGGTGCTGAGAGTAGCACAGTGGGAGAATCCGCCAGGACATCTGACACCGCCACTGGTTTTTCCTCCCCCAGGTGGGACTCAGCGTTTCTCTTCCCTCTCGCCTGCACCTTTCTCGTTTCTAGATCCAAGGCGAAGGCCCGACCTCCAGCGCCATTCGGTATAAAGGCGTCCTGGGAACGATCACCACGCTGGCAAAGACGGAAGGGCCGGTGAAACTGTACAGCGGGCTCCCCGCAGGCCTGCAGAGGCAGATCAGCTTCGCCTCGCTCAGGATCGGCCTATACGACACCGTCCAGGAGTTCTACACCTCGGAGAAAGATGGTAAGGCATGGATGTCCCTGAGAGGGACAAGAACCCCAGGGCTCAGCTCTGTTACCCACAGCAAAAAAGTAACATGAGGGGCTCGGGGTTCAGCTCGGTGGCCAGAGCACTTGCTTAGCAGCTGGGAGGCCCTGAGTTCAATCCTAGCACAAAACAAAGCAAAACCACAGGGTAGTGGTCTTCATAACAAATTGAGGGGGTGATCAATATTTGAACATCTTCCCTTCCCCAAATATCAGCTTTAGACACCAAATTAATTAGAAGTATTTTAGAAGTATTCCCCGTTACGCCTATTCCGTTTATTTAGTAACTTTTCTTGAACTGCCATGTACCAGAAACCATGCGAGATGCGCAGGTGACAGGTGTCTCTAGACAGGAGCCCCATGCAGAGTATGGTGCTGGCGGGGGACAAGGTAATGGTGGACTTCACACTATTGCACTTGCTGTGTTGTGAGTCAGCATAGGACCCCGGGCACCTGAGGAGGAATATTTGACCTGGCCATGGGAGCAAGGTCACACCAGGAGCTCCCCGGGGAGGGAGTGTCTGAATCCAGCCTTGAAAGACCAGCGGGAGTAACCCAAGAAAGACCTCGAGGAAAGACCTTTCAAGCCACGGGAAGGTCGTATGCGTGACCTTCACTCGGAGAGGATTTTTTTTTTAGTGAGAGTGGGGATGTGAGACCAGAAAAATGGGAAAATCTATCTCCCTACTTCTTAATACCTATCTTTTATTTTGCTCTCTATTTATCCCTATGTTAAGGTTAGGAAGCAGAATTTGAAAGATTATTTGAATTAGTACTTGATGAGTGGATTCTTTAGTATTTGTGCTGCCAAAGCGAGCACCGAACCATGACTTTATATTTCTTTATAGGACTAAATATTGAGCTTTAGGACTCTTCGTAGTTTATTGAATCATATCTGCCTTGAGCAACATAAGCTAATTTTTCAAAATTTCAGGACACGAATCACTTTCTTAGTTTTTTTCTTCTAAGTTTTTGTTTCGCAGTAGCCTAATATTATTTGATGTCTGTATTAAAGCAGTTTTTTCACTGGGCTTTTCTTAAGACCATTGAGTCTAATGAGAAATATTTTCAATGATCACAGGAATCTCAAACTTCATAGTGACTGTTATTTCCTCAAGACTGAGAGGTATTGAAAAATACAGCTAAACACAAGAAAGGACCAAGCTAAATATCAAGACTAGATCACTATTTAAATAGGCAGCATTTTCTTCTCCCTTGAAAGTCTTAATTGAAAAAAAAAATCAGACAACCACATTCATCTAGCTCAACTATGGTTTGATACAGCTTTAGCGCATACTCAACATGTGAACGAAGATTAGGGAAATAGAGAAGATGTATGAATATAAAAGTAGTATGCACTACAAATTAAAAAGGTACATGGATGCTTTCGGAGTCTTTATTTTAAACAATTTTTTTCTTCTCTGGATAGCAACACCTAGCTTGGGAAGCAGGATCGCTGCCGGCTTAACCACTGGAGGAGTGGCAGTATTCATCGGGCAGCCCACAGAGGTCGTGAAGGTCCGACTCCAGGCACAGAGCCATCTACATGGCCTCAAACCTCGCTACACTGGGACCTACAATGCTTACAGAATTATAGCAACAACAGAAAGCTTAAAAAGTCTTTGGAAAGGTAACTACCAGGTGGATTTCACAATCATTAAAACACACATAACCAATGACTACCTTATCATAAGCTAGAGTTACTAAACGTGGTCTATTATTTTCTTTCTCCAGGAACTACTCCCAATCTGTTGAGAAATATCATCATCAATTGCACAGAGTTAGTAACGTATGACCTGATGAAGGGTGCCCTTGTGAGAAACAAGATACTCGCAGGTACCTTCCTATAATCTCTAATTACCACGTCTACACCTCTATTATTCCAAATAGTCTTCTCTTTTTAAAAACATTAAGTAATTTTGAACTATAAGTTTTTGAGAAGCAGAAAAAGACCTATAGCTCAAATTTAACAACTATATGCAACAAATGTTTGTGTTGCAGTTTTGCTGCCCAGAAAAATGCAGCTGCATTCTTGTATCAATATTATCCTCATTTAATACTAAAATGTGAACTGTTCTTAGAAACATAGTCTTAGTAGAATTTAAGCAGTGAGACTATCTTATCCACTATCCAAAAGAGCTAGTTATCCTGTCCTGTACTGTTTCCAAAAGGAACTCACCAATGATCTCACCTGCCTGAGAATACCTTCCTAAAAGTATTCTAACAACAGTTTCTAGACACATTGAAATTCTCCTTTGATAGTGACTTTTGTGCAACTAAAAAGTATTAGGTACCCATGTATCAGGTACTATGCCAGTCTGTTGCTTTCCTAATGTATTTATAATCTGTTATGCCATGTTCTATTCACCATCTTCTAGTGCAACTATAACCTTGCTTATTATATTTTATTTATTTCTAAGGTGTCCATCTTGATCTCATGTTGTCAAGGATCTGACACGTAACTAAGAACAAGCCACCCTAAAGATTGTGGTGACTTGTTTTGTTGATCTGTTTCAGATGACGTCCCCTGCCATTTACTGTCAGCTCTTATTGCTGGGTTTTGCACAACGCTTCTGTCTTCTCCAGTGGATGTGGTAAAAACCAGATTTATTAATTCTCCACCGGGACAGTACATAAGTGTGCCCAGCTGCGCAATGACAATGCTCCACAAAGAAGGACCGACAGCTTTTTTCAAAGGGTAGGATATGATCTTCTTATCTGCAATGGTGCATGCAGGATGCCCATGTGCTTTGAGACACTGTCTCATCTAAACAGTTGGCACAGAGCTTGCGAGTCTCAGTATATGCAGTGCACTTAGTATCAACTTTTCCTTGCCGTGAATTTTTCCAATTCGCCAATTCCACTGAGTCAGAAAATAAAAAAGCTATGACAGTAAAAGTTTTCCAGCCTTTCCCAGAAGCATATTCCAAATCAGTACCTTGCCGTTGGTTGCAGTCTATTGGAAACATAGACCATATTCTAATCATTATGCCCTTGTCCAGGAAGGAGATCTATAAACTAGTGCAAAAGCATAATAGAGAACTCTGAATAAGCAAAATTTGGTTTTCATTATCTTAATGTGGTAGGCTCAAAATTTCAAATTCTATTAAAGCAAAAGTAAAGAAAAGTCATTGCTGCTGACCAAGAAATGTAAAAATTAGCTGGGTGTTGGAGCACATCCTATAATCCCAGCTACTGCAAGTGGACCGAACATCAGAGCACAGCCTAGGTAACTTACTGAATTAGTGACCTTGTCTCAAAATTTAAAAAAATAGTGCTGGATATGGTGGCACACGCCTGTCACCCCAACATTCAGGAGACTGAGGCAGGAAGATAGCTATGAGTTTGAGGTCAGCCTGGCCTACATAATGAGTTCAAAGCCAACCTGAACCACATAGCTGGACCCTGTCTTAATTAATTAATTAATTAAAAATTTAAAAAAATTAAAAGACTGGGGATATAGCTCAGTGTGAAGGGCCTGGGTTCAATTCCCAGTACTGCAAAACAAAACAAAACAAAACAAAACAAAACAAAAAAAGCAAGAAAATTATGTGATTTAGGTAATTATTAGACTTATCAAGAAACTACTATTGGGCAATAGATTACATAGATTACATTTTTCTTCATGTAATATTATATTATACTGGAAACTACATCCTTAAGAAAATATAGTATGATCTAACCTATGAATGTGTCTGTTAAAGACATTAATGGTAAAATAATAAAGACTATGCCTCAAATCTTATAAAATAGGTTCCATAGCCATTATTCAAAATATTCCAAGATTATCTGAACTTATGATGCATTAATACAAATATCATACATTGTAAAATTAACTTAAAGTGGTTACACTAATTACTAATCATTAACCACTTAACAACAGTTTTATTCTTCTCAAAATGTAAAAACCTTCTAGGAAGATATACTACAATATGGATTAACACTGAAAACATTCCATGGCTAAGTAAAATAAGTCATACACAAAAAGACAAATAGCATCAGATTCCATTTAAATGAAGTACCTAGCATAGTTACATGCATAGGGACAGAAAATAGAATAGTAGTTCCTGGGGCTGGGGAGGGGTGGACACGGGAAGTTAGTATTTAATGGGTATAGAATTTGTCAAGGATCTATTGCTGTATTTCATTTTATCATATCTTTTATTTTACTCTTCATTTATACTTTGGGTTTCTCATACAAGAGAAACCATTCGATATTTATGCTAGCGTGTCTAATTCATTTCACTTAACATTATGGACCTTAACATTATGCATCTGTTTTCCTACAAATGACTCAAATTTAGCCTTCTTTTTGGCTGAGTGGAACTCTATTGCATATACATGCCACATTTTCTTTATCATTCATCTGTTGATGGACATATATGGGCACAGAGTTTGTCTGAAGTGACACAAGATGTGGAACTGGATAAAGGTGTCAGTTGCACACAGTTACACACTTGATCCCTATGCATTTTTAAATGGATAAAATGGTACATTCAGAATAAAAACTCTGTGTGTCTGGGAAATATACCAAGAGACCTGGGGTGAAAAAAACGTTCCCATGAGAGGCATTTTCTGTAGACTAGATTTAAGAATAGATGAAAAGCAGATTTGACTGTTGATATCCGTATCTTCTGGACTATTTCATTACTGCAGACAGGCATTCAAAAATCAGTTGGCCTACATAGGTAATAGAATTCTTAAAAAATAACCCCCCTCAAAACCATAAACAAGCAAATGAATGAAAATCTATTTAAACCTGGACAGTCTCTTTACGGACAAGAGTTGCCAAGATGGAGACAATCCTGACAATCCTGACTCTGGACAGTGTGGTCCACCGAGTCATCCCTTCTCCACTTTGTCCTTTAATAGCGTTCTTCTCTCTGTTTATCAAGCAAAGAAAAACAAAAAAGAGTTATTGAAAACTATGCTTTGGTTTGGTGGCAGCGAAGGATATTCATGGATTTGCATAGATGCAATTGCGAGGTTTTGTTGTTTTGAAGCAGTATGGAACATCTAGAGAGACTTTAAAAAGTTCTGGCAGAAGACAGATGAAGAGTACGTGCTTTTAAGCATCTTCATTACAGAAGAGTAGCTAAAATAAGAAACAAACTACCTGTACTTTAATGGCTTTAAAAATTTCAAACTAACTAATAGAATGGTGACACACTTTTCTCCAGATTTGTGCCTTCTTTCCTGCGACTCGCATCCTGGAACGTCATTATGTTTGTGTGCTTCGAGCAGCTGAAGCGGGAGTTGATGAAGTCAAGGCAGCCCGTGGACTATGCCACATAATCAGCTTCCAGAAAAGGAAACAGCATACATGGGGGAATCATTGCTGACTGAACATCAATAAGAACAAAACCCAAAACGTCCCTTTTTACTTCATTTCATTCTAAGAAGATAAATATTGGTAGGGTAGAAAGCTTGGGACTTTTTTTTTTGAAGAAAATATTATTTTGCAATATTTTATCTTCAGTGTCTTAAGGAAAAAAAGCTAACATTCAGTTTACACCATGGCAAATGTAATGCCTATATTAACTGCATTTGATTGATCACTTTAGGGATGGAATTATATGGAGTGACAACATGTTAGAAAAAGAAAACTGGGTGGAGTGCATTTTACATTTATAAATACTTTAAAATGAAATTATCAATAAAATATCACTGTTTCCTTTTATTTATTAACCACAACTGTCAGTAAATGTAGTCAATAAAGCATTGCTAATACCTTTTGTCTTTTGGGATCTATTCCTGGATATGAGTGGGGTTAACCTGAATACAAAACTGTCCAGTAACAGAGGTCTTTAGAACAAATAGGCATAGACTGACTCTGACCGTTATTAGCAGAGACTGGATTTTTACAGGCCACAATTTGTGGAATGTCTACGAACTTCCAAGCTGAGGCACTCTGTCCATCTGGGCATTGTTAGTGTTAGAGTCATGGTGTCTACCCTAAAATCACACAGTTTTGGTGCTGGAAGACCCCTTTAGGAAGAAGAGGAAGAGTCTGATGTTGCTGCTGAGATAAAAATGAATTTTCCTGGCATCTTTCAGGCAGAGCCAAATTGATCATTAGAGTGAGTAGTGAGCATTTTCATGACTATAAACTGAATGCTGAAGAGATCTGTAAATGAGTACACAGAGATGAAAAGAAGTCTTATACTTCTTTTCTTTTTTCTTGTACAAAGCCCAGCCTTGTTTTAAGATAAAACAAGGATAAGCAGCAGAAGGAACAGGAAGCCAATGGGAAGTCAAGCGTTGTCCTAAATGCTTTCATTGGCTCCCCATTGTATTTACTGCGTAGCCTTTTTTCTTGACTTCATGCTTGGTATAATAGTTTGTTCTGTGTTGCTGTTACAAAGCACCATACCTGAAGCTGGGTACTCTATGAAGAAAAGAGCTCACAGCTGTAGAGGTACATGGTGCCAGCTTCTTCTGCTCAGCCCTAGATGACATCACAATGGAGACAGTGCTTGCAGGAGAGACCACATGGGGGGACAGGAAGCAGGATGGGAAGAAGCCAGGCTTGTTCTTTTTATAACAACCCATTGTCCAGGAAAGGAACTCATTCTAACCCCCAAATCATTCATGAGAGGGCAGTCCATGGGCTCTAACTCGCATCAGGCCCCATCTCCTAAAGGTGCCACTTCCTCCACACTGCACACTGGGGACCAATCATAGCACTGTCCCACGTTACCTGTAAAATGTCTTGCGTTCAGTGACTCTGTTGACATTATATTCTATCTACTTTAGCGTATGCTGGCATGATTTCATATTGTCATGTCTGCTCCTGTCTTTTTTCATAGTCTTCTGGCCGAGTCAGTAGAAGTGCAGGGGAAGCCAGGCCTGGTGGCGCATATCTGTAAACACAGCTCTTGGGAGGCTGAGGTAGGAGGATTGCCACAAGTCTGAAGCCAATTTGCATTACACAGAGAGTTCAAGGCCAATCTGAACTAAATGGCAAAACTCTGTCTCAAAAAACAAACACACAAACAGAAGAGCAGAGAAAATAACACAGCCTTGGACACAGCATTGACCAATGGCTGATTGATATGGCATATAAAGAGCTCCATCCTCTCAAGCCTCAGGGGAAATACCACCGTGCAGGATCAGTGTACGCAGTGACATTGCGTCCAGATAGGGAGCAAGCCATTTGCACCTGTTTAAGGGCTGAGATGTGCTGCCCCTCACAGAGCTGCTTCCCTGAGCACGGAGGCATACGGGAAGAAGCACAATTTACAGGTGAAAAGCAGGGGCCCCGAGCCCAATTTTTAGGCTTATTATATCTTCAAGATGCTTAGGAATTTTTTACAGAGTGAGTTTCCTGGAAAAGAACTTTTTCTTTTTTTTTTTTTTTTTTTTTTTTTTTGCGGCACTGGGGATCGAAATCAGTTTCCCAGAAGAGAAAAAGGCATTATAACTTTGGGCAAATTTTTTTCCGTCTTGAAACTAAAGTTTATCTTTTTCTTTTTCTTTCTTTTCTTTCTTTCTTCTTTCTTCTTTCTCTCTCTTTCTTCTTTCTTTCTCTTTCTTTCTTCTTTCTTCCTTTTCTTTTTTTTGGAAACAATGTCTCACTATGTAGTTCAGGCTGACCTCGTAGCAATTCTCCTGCCTCAGCCTCCCAAATGCTGGGGATTACAGGTGTGCACCACAAGGTCTGGCACCTGAAGTTTTTCTTAAAAGTAGTTTTAAGTTAAGGTTTTTCTCATCTTTTCCATCTGCTTTTATTTTATCCTACCTCAGTATTTTGCTTAATAACAAGGCCCTTGGTGGCCTGACTTCTGACCCCTCCTTGAGGTCTCTTACCAGTGTTACTTGGGGCCACCTCCCAAGTGAATTGCAAATCTTTTGGTAAAGGCCTGATTCTGAGCAAATCCAAAACAAAGCCAAACCACAACCTTAGAGGAGTATAATTCCTTCAAGTCTAGCAACACCAATAGGGTGCTGGACCCTATTGAACAAAAAATTATTTGGTCTTCAAACAAATACCTCGCTACCTCACAGCCAGGATGGACAATGAGATCACCATGGCCAGATGAAAACTTTCCCAATCCTTCTCGTCAGATTAAAATCAAATATAAGTCTTCCTCCCCTGGGCCTGACAGTGTGGTCCTCTCTTGCAGTACATCAGTAAACTCTTAGCTATTCTATATTCCTTGACCACTGGCAAATTCTTTTTTACCATCTACGGCCCCGGCTCCTCACGTGTGCCCCTCACATGACAATTGCTTTGCTAGAATCTTAGTGTGCCATTTTCTAACTGTTCACTAATTTCAATTAATCTTAGTCTTCTTTGTATCACCTAGCTGCTGTTGGATCCATCTTCCATCATCTGTTTTTAATATACTCTCACCTGTGTCACCTCTATCTTCTAGCTGGGACACTGTCCTTACACTAGTCACTTCTGCTGCTCATACATTTGACAGAATTTTTATCTCCAGAATTTGATTCCTTTTCATGGATTCTTTGCTAAACTGCCCACTTATGTTTTGTATCATTTTAACTCAGTTTATTTGTATGTTAAGCTCACTGATCATTTTAAGTCCATTATCTGTTTAGTTCTATTGAGTTCACTGAATATCTTACTGATCTGTTGTTTCATCACTATGTATAATTCAATCATTTGGTTAATTTTGTCCCCATCTATGACCTATGGAACATTTTAGGAGATGGGAATTTATGGAGGTTATTTTGTTCTTTTTATCCCCCCACTTTGGGCTGAGTATTCATGGTCAATTTGAGTGGAAAGACTTAGTTGCTAGTATGATGGTTTCTTTAGTGTCTACTTTCCAGTGATGTGATCTCAGCTTTGTTGTGATATCTCTTCAAACTTTTCAGCTTACAGGGTTGAATCTGGTTGCTTATGTATGTAGAGACAGGTCCCCCTTCCTGGGAGCCAGGGTTAAGAGTTCTGGCCTGTTTCCTCATTTTCTCTGCATTGTCCCTTGGTAAGTAATATTTTAAGAAATGAAAAAAAAAAAAAACAAAAAAACAAAAAACGGAAATGTTTACACTTTATCCGGTTTCAAATTTTGGTAAAATCATTCCATTCAACATTTGTAGGACCTGTAGTGATGTCATTCTTGGTATCACTTATTTGCTTTTGTTCTTAATCTTACCTAATTTTATATTTTTTTATACATTTGTTCTATACTTTTTTCCATGGATTTAAGCTAATAGTTCCTTCTATACTTCCAGTATATTTATTTTGTTCTCCACCAAACCCTGAGATAGAAACTTTTTCATCCTTTGTATTTTCTATATGAATTTAATTAGCATTGTTATAATTAGTACTAATTTTAATTAAGTCCTGCTTTAGCTTTAACTTTTTTTTTTGGTACTGGGGATCAAACTCACCACCTCACACTTGTGCCACTGAGCTAATCCCCAGCCCCCAACTTGTTCTATACATAGTATTTTTATTTCAAAGTAAGATACACACATTTTGGAATGCTATGCAGTTATAAAAAATAGAAAAAGGAAGCTTTTTACATGAAAATAAACCCAAGCTACATTGTAAAGTTAAGGGAGAAAAAAAGTACAGTGCAGTACAAATGGTCCCTACTGTATGTAAGAATGGGGTAGTATGAGATGGAGGTGGGGGCTTCCCTAAAAAGCAAGCATATTTTTAGTCTCTTATTACACCTTTCAATTACATCTTAGCATTTGAGTTAAAGATTCACAAAAATAAGGAACACTTTCTCTAAATTATAGATTAAATAAAATTTTCATGTGTATAAATGATTTAAGGAATGGGGAGGACAGGAAGATATCAAAAGCATTAACAGAAAGGCTTACAATTTCAACGTTTTTTTATTTGTTCGCTTAACATCACAAACACAATGACATCACATTACACACTACTGCTTTTACGTAAGAAGTCAACTGATTATCCAAAGTAGACAAAAAGTTACTTTCTTTAAGCTGCCAACTGGCAGTTTTCCTCCAGGGAACACTAGTGCTTAAATATTTCTCAATGCTTTAACAAAAACACAGAATCATTCTGCCAGTTACGTAGTACTTGGGTCTCACCTGCACTACATTTTTAATTTTTTCTCATCAAAAGCTGAAGACAGGCAAAACAGAAACACAAGTCATGATTTCTTTCAGGGTACTAATCTATTAATCTTCATTTAAAGATTGCTAGTGAGATGTTCATAAATATGAAAATGGAAATTAAGCCTCTCAAGACATGTTCAGAGAGAAGCAGGGTAGACCATTTATCCTGAGAAATTCCCTGCTGGTCCCCAGTCATTATTTCAAGGATAATAAACATTACTGCCTGCGAGCCAAATGTCCTCTCTGCACCTTGACAGTGTCACATTTTCTGGTCTAGAAATGAGAACCCACTGTTTATGTTCATGTAGTGCTCTCCCTTTGAGCACATTTTAGATCAAATTCAATTTCACTGAATGTTCTCAAAGGGGAGAACAGCAAATCATCAATTATGAACACTGGGAATAAAAGTGAAGAGTACATATATTTTGACATAAAAAATACACACAAATTCAAGCAGCTCTTAAAAATAGAAAAAAATCAGGAGCATTTTTAAGAAAAAGATTGTTTTCTAAATTGTAAATTGTACCAGTTTGACAGATTTTTTTAAAATTAGTATCACATTTATTCACAAGGGGTTGGTCTAGGTTTACAGGTATCCCATTTCTTCAGATTGTCTTTCAGAATGTTTAAACTATAAATGTTAACAACTGTCTTTTTTAGATTGTTCTAGTCGCTAGCACAATCTCTTAAACCTGGCACACATGCAAATTCATTTCCACATTGATCTCACTTTTTTGATGCTAACACTAACATTTTTCCTGCTACTTCAATGCCAAATAATATTTTATCACTACCTTGGCATTTTACTAATTATAGAAACAGGTAAGATTCTAAATGTGAATTTTAAGACTACGTAAAATTCTAACACACATGTTGAAAAGTAGGAAGGCTGAAACAATTATATTGTTCTTGTCTTGTATGTCACTATCACATATAAATCAAAAAGCTCATGTTACATTCTAATTTACAATTGGTGATAGGCTGCCTTTCCAGACTATCAAGTCCTTGAATTTGTTGTGGCTTTTAGATCAGTCTGTTATACAACTATCTGAAATGGTTAATTATTTTAAGCAAAAACAGAACATTATCTGTAGTGTACAAACAGAGATGAATTTAAAGAACATATTATTGAACAAACTTTATAATGACATTTTCTTGAAATATTAATTTTTTGTCTTTCCCAAAAATGGGAAAAGACTTAACACCTTCTTTTTCTGTTACTTCAAGCATTTTTTAAATTACATACATATACTGACAAAGGTTTAAATGAGTTTCAAGATCTCAGTTTTTGAAACATCAAAATACAAAGATAAGCATTTTTAGCACAAAAATTGAACATTAACAATTGCTTACCATGAACATCAATGGTTCACATTGCTTCTTAGAACTTTGCTATACATTTTAAAGCTCTAGCTGGACAATAAATCATGAGAATATTTTTAAAAAACTAAGTGAAGATATTCCCAAGGTTGAAAAGTCTCCTATAAGAAATTATTAAATTCCTATAATACTGCAAAGTTAAATTTTCACTATTACAATCAAATGAACAAGGTTTTAAAAATAGTTTTATCTTATTGAGAAAAAAATAGTTTTAACACTGCATCTATGCTTTTCCAATCAGTATCTCATACTTTCTGACAAATCTGGAGAGGTATGTCAACATAAGCAAATGATTTGGAAGTGTTGCTATATCATACCCAAGTTACTCCTTAAACATTTGACACACACCACGCTAAACAATGTGCAAAATACTATGTTGTAAATTAAATTACGTCTTTAACAAGTGGGATTTGAAGGGTTTAAGGAGAATGTAGTAATGAGAGGGACTTTCCTGGCCTTAAGCTCTCTTAGCTTTTGGAGACAGGGTCTTGCTATGTAGTTCAGGCTGTCCTTGCACTCACTATGTAGCACAGGCTGGCCTCAAACATGTGGCAATCTTCCTGCCTCAGCCTCCTGAGTGCTGGGATTACAGGCACCACACCTGGCTTTAAGCTTTTAGTTTTTCCAGGAGCATTAACTTCCAAAACACACAAAAGAAACTGTTCTCATTAGAATCTCATCCCATATGATTCTCGACAGCACTTGCTGCCCTCCTGAGAGTTTAGGAGAATAAAGCTACATAAAACGCACAGTCGTCAGTCTCAAGCCGCTTTTCTGTCCCGCAGACTGCTAACACAAGGTCTGTACACCACCACCCAGAAACTCCATGGAGTCAAAGCAAAGGAAGCGAGAGTTAACAGTCACATAAACCGATGGTGTTTAACTAAGAGTTTTAAATACTTCTTTTGCTGGTTTCGGAGACAGTTTTATTTTAATAGAAACTGTCTTCTGAACACAAGATTTTCTTAGCAAATACATCTCTTTTAACGACAGCACTAAATAAGACTTTTTTTTTCTAGAACTGAAGAAAAGTAAATTCTGAAGATGAGAAAATGCCTTTAAACTTGCAAATAACTCTGACATTTAAATGTGTTATTTAAAAACAAAAAATCAATACTGTCATTCTCTCATTATGTGTTATGTTCTGGTTATTCCAGAAAACGAAAAGGAGGTCGTAATTCTTTAACCTGTCAGAGATTTATATATTTTTGTTATTACTAATAAAGTGGCATTTGATAAGTGATTGAGATGCAAACAAAGAAAGCCATAAAGAACTACTCTTGGGTTGGAGATGTAGCTCAGTGGAAGAGTGTTTGCTTAGCATGCAGCAGGGCCTAGGTTCAATTTCCAGCACCACCAATTAACTAACACAAAAAAAACTCACCAGAAAACAAAGAACTACTTTTACAGTTAATCGGCCTAGAAATAAAAAGACAAAGCAAATTAGAATCAGTCATTTTCAGACTAAAAAACAAAAAAATTTTAAAGAGCTTTTAAAAAGATACCGACTTTAAAAAGATACCAACTAAAACACATAAAAATGAAAACTGATTTGTACACATTTTCACCAACCGATTTAATATAAATACCTGACTGATACAGACTAAATCCCAAGCGCCAAACTGTAGTTCACATGGCTCTACAGAAGGGATTTTTCGAAGGGTAAGGTAACTTTGGAGAACAGTGTATAAACAATTGTAAACATACACTGATTGTCCACTAGCTTTCTTAAATAGAATTTCTGAAGTATTTTTGTAGGAAATTATATATAAGAGTGTAATTGATCAGATAATTTCTATTACAACATATAAATTCTGTTGTGTGTGCAAAATGTGGTAGAAATAGAAACTACTATGGATGATTCATATTTTTAAAGTAAGTGCTACATTGCAATCCATTAAGAGTCCTTTAATCTTTTCATGAAACTTCTCTCTATACAGGTTGAAATACATAATGCTTTCTGGTTCCTCTTCAAACCAAAACTTGTCAAATTCATAGACAAGATAACCTGTAGTTCAAGCAAAAAACAAACAGTCATAATCATAAAATCACATTAAAACCATCACATTTTTAGAAAGTATATAACCTTTCGAATTCTGTATTAGGACAGAGTAATTAAAAAAAATCTTAGAACTATCAGAAATTGGAGACCTTTATAAGAAATATTTTGTATGGTCAAAATAAACAGTAATTTCAAAAAAATATTTAGTATACATTCACTAACTGTCTCAAAAATCAACAAAACCCCTCAAACATGAGATATACAGAACTTTCCAAAGAGACTTGGAGAAGCCTGGAACACAAAAGTGAAAATGCTGGACAAGGATGAAGAACAGGAGAGCTGTTTGCATTTGCCATTTAATTTCTGAATCTAAAAGTTATTTGTATTTTCCAATGGACTATCAGTTCTCTTTTTGAAAAGAACGCATGAAGTGTAAATAGGCTTAATATTTTTGTATTTCAGTATCTTCATACACTACCCAAATGAACCCTCAAAACGCTAAAAATGTCTCATGAAAACACACACACACATATATATGAATTTAAATGTAAAAATATTCAAGCAAACATATTTGTTAAACTGGTTTTTAACTTACATCTATGGTGAGCACAGCGTGCTCATTTTCTCCAGTAACTGCATGGCCTAAGGACTATTTTTTCCCATTCCACCCTTGAGGAAATGGGCTCAGAGAGGCTAAATGATGTGGCCAAATCACATCGTTTGTAAGCAGTGTACGTCATAAATTGGACTTCGGTTTCCATTAGAACCTCACTGCCCCTTCTAAAAAGCTTTCCAATCTGTAATTGTTTTTAAATACTATGTTCTATTTTCATTTCCTTAAAACTTATTTTACATGCACATAATAACAATAGCACAGGTAGAAACTACACATAAATACACAAACTGAGTCTGTGTTTGCCCTCATCTCCACCAATACTTTAATACAGATGTAGATAAAAGAATTTAGAGATTAACATTCTCAGTAGTAGGAAAAATCAAAAGCCATCCAAAGCTTATGATATATGCCATTTGTTTTATTATTATTTCTGCCTATTAGATTTAGATTTCTTTTCCTTTATGTTCTGTAAACTGCCTTTTAATCACTGTCGGTAATGTGGCTTGTTCAAATGACTTCAGGCTGTAATAAACTGCTCAAGTCCTGGAAATTTCCTGCTTCATAGCGATGTTGGTGTCTAAGAAAAACTGACTCAAAGAACCAAAACTCTAACAGCTACATTAATTTAGTAAAACATCAGGAAACTCCAGGGAAAAAAATGGTATCAAAATTCTAAGGAGCTGGCAAGGTCACCTAGACTCCGAAGCTCTGTAGAAAATGACGGAAATGAGCTATTTCCATACAGGACATGGATTGTTCATTTGAATTTAAGATGTTCTGAATAAACTCAATAGAAATTACCACACAAAATTCCTAAACTAAAAGTTCCTGCATGGTTTGATGGTAGGGGTTAATGGTAAACTAGCATGAGGGTCTTATAGGGGTAAGAGAAATGTTCTAATACTGTATTACAATGGTGGTTGTCCAACTTGGTAAGTTTATTACGATTTGCAGAAATACTTCCAAGGGGTAAAATTATCCCTCAATAAATTTGTTACTGAGGCACAACTTTCTGGTTATAGAAACTTGAGGCGCGTTTTTTGAAACCCATCAAACCGCAAGTTCTTTGGTCCTCAAACACTAGAACAGAGACAAGCTAGACAGCAGTATCTTGGAAGTTGGATGTCCTCCAACCCTGAGCCCTTGCTGTACCAGCAGGCAGCAGCTTCCCTGGGTGATGGTGGGTATCTGCTCACAAGTCACCTAGCCAAAAAGGTGACAATGGAACTAAGAGGCTATGTTACCACTACTGTCCCCAGGCCTTATACCAAACATCATCACCATAAAAGCAGGAGGATTAAAGAGAGTTCAAGACAGACCTCAAGGAAATATATACATGAAAGCTAATCTCTTTATCGATTTTCATTCTGGAAAAAAAAATGACTTTGGAGCTGATTTATTCAAAGTAAATAGACTCTACTCCAAAAAAAAAAAAAAAAAAGGCAAAAAAGAAATTCTATGTATATTCAAAATACAAGGTTTCAAATTATTATTCCAGTTAGAAGAGGCTCCTTTTGAGAAAAGCAGAACCTTAAGGTAGGAAATTTCCACTGATAAATGGTATGAAAATTATTTTTTGAAACTTCTGCTTAAAAGGGGAGCTCCTAAGCGTGTGTGAAAATGTCTCAGTAAGTCCAGAAAGTGTAAGCTTCAGTTTGTAGGATGTCACAGCTCTTACACGGATCTGAACTGACAGAAACAAGGACACTAAAAGGACTCTACTTTTTATCTTGGATAGGACTCTGATGCCCTTCCCAGACAGAACCCAACTGAGAAGCTGGTGTCAAGGGATACGGAGAACAGCAGCAGTACCTAAACATCCTCAGGTGATCAATCTTTAGGGGAAAAATATCAAAGGACATTTTGCACTGTTTTCCTATCTACTACCCTCATGCATTGATTTACTTAAATGCAAGAAATTGCTTAAGGGAGCTTTTGAATTAAAAAAAATTTTTTATATTTAAAAGCAGCATCAGACAGGATATATTGCATTAATGTGAAATACAAGTTGACAAAATGCCAGGAGCTCAAGCACCATGCTAATAGAGGGATGAGAGATTTGGGACAGTAAATCAAATTAAGACAAATGTGTGTGCAGGGGGCTGCTCAGTTCCACAGCAACGAGCTGAAAGAAAAGAATCGGTGAGATGGGTGGAAGAAGATGTAGATTTGAATGAAAATCTAATAAAATGTCTGAGCCTCCCAGAAAGAAGACTGGCTGAGTCTGAGCCGAGGCAAGCTGAGGGCAAGGGTTCCTTTCAGATCACAGTACAAACATCCAACTCGGGATAGGTGTGTTATTTAGACATAGCTTTGTTATTTCAGTCTAGGAGCAGGTACGGCATGCAGTCAATTTCCAGGTCAGTCAGGAGGGGCCGGGAGGGTATGTGCAGCCATGATGGCCTTCAGGTGGTAAAAGCAAGTGCCTCATGCCTGTGAGGAGTCTTCACTCTGCTCAGGTACAGTCATCAAGGCTGGTCCTCAGGACCTGGAAAATCACCTGCCTCTGCATCTGAAGACACTGTATGCTGGCTTCCACCTCGTGGCCCCATCCCTACAGGATCCTTTATCACATTAAGAAAAAAGGTCCTAACACACAGTGCTGGGGCTGGAGGGAGCAGCCGGGCTACGGCTCTCTGTTTGAGCCTTAATAGTACATAGATGGCATTTCAAGCTGAGGGCTGGATGAGATCACTCAGGGAGACAATGAGGGCTACAGAGAGCAGCAGGCTGCGGGCTGGGCTCCACAGTGCTCCCACACTTAGTAAGGCTGTGTAAGTTTGTGGCAAGTCCAGAGAACCCAGTGGCAGAAAAGCCAGGCCTAATTTTCAAGAAGAGAGGTGTGGGCACCCCGAGTCTACTACTGCTAAAGGACAAGTAATCTGAAGAAAAATCATCGCAGTTGTATGAGGCATAAAAAAAATACTGAGAAAATGAGTATCAGTGGAGTGAGGAGAGAAACCAAATTGAAGTGAGATTAAAAACTAGAGGTGAAGAACAACCATTCTGAAGAAAGCAAGAGACACTAGGGTAACCATTGTTAATCTCCTGTTATGTTTTGAAAACCTGTATAGCTTGCAGTGTTCTGTTCTGAAATGCTATATTATGTTTGACTCTATTCTGTTTTCTTTTGCTTTGTTTTGTTCTGTTTTGTTTTATTCTCTTTAAAATAAAATAAAATAAAATAAAATAAAATAAAATAAAATAAAAAAAAACTAGAGGTGAAGAAATGCGAAAAGCACTTATTTGAAAGCTTTTCAGAAAAAGGGGAACAGAGCACCAGAGTGGTGACGCACACTGCGCGACGGACGTGAACGCTCTGCCTCTGAGCAGCAGCTTCAGTCTGTTCGACTGATGCGTCAGAGCTCGCCCGTCAGCAGAGCGAAAGCTCATGAGCAGTGGTGATGGCCACTGCTCAAGGTTACACAGCATCTCTGCCTACCACGAGGAAACCTGCACCTGAAGTGAGAGGGGTCCAAAGCTCCTTTAACTTCACAAGAAGGACGAAAAATAATCTGTTAGTGGTCTATCCTATCATCAACCAGCATTAAAGATGAAAGATTCATTTTATAGTTGACTGGGCAAGTACATGAATTTGAAACTTGCATACATGTGAAAAACTGCCCCGTTACACACTTTTTTTTTAGTCAGCAAATATAAAACCTGAAGTACAGTATCTTCCTAGAGACCTATCTTCCATTATTTCCTGGCTTTCAAAGATCCTAGATAAGAAAATGGTAAACATAAGCTTTATATTTGAAATATTAAATCAAAATAGGTATTACACCTTTCTATGGTTTAAAGTTTCTTAGACCCAGTATTAACTCATTCTGATACTCACAGTAAAACTGGTGAAAGTGTTCCATTGTGGGCACTCCAGGAACGAAGTTGTAGAGATGAAACTTCAAAGCTTCGCTCTTCAGTAAGCTGTAAGCCATCTCTGTAAGATTGATTCCAACTATTGCATAAGAATACCTATGTCAGAAACATTACCAAGTTATACCAGCTAGCCAGATGGCTCATAAAATCAAATTAAACTATGCAAGGAATTAGTAAAAGGTGACCATTTCATTTCTAATACATTACTGCTTTCAGAATAATTTCTACATAGTAAGAAAAATAAACCAGAATAGATTTAAAAAATCTTTTCTAAAGCCTGATTTTCTGGATAAAATCTAGGAAATAAAAATAAAGTCATGTTCAGGCGATTTCTAAAACCAAAAGAGAACTAAATTCACTAAATTTCGTTGATCTCTAAACTATAGTAGATAATCTGGTATTTTCTTCTTTCTCCATTATCAGGATATTTGATTTTATGACCTAACATTATTATTATGTTTTCCTAAAGATTAAATAGAATATAAAACAAAATGATAAAGCTAATAATATGACCTCAATTTACATTTGATTTTACAAATTTCAAAGTCATTTCCTACTTTCCTGTTTCTAATTTCAAGCCGTCCCTAATCTTATTTTCAAATCTATTCTCAAAATAATTTTATATACCCTTAGTTATTTTATAAGTATACCATATCTTGTGATAAAAATACACTGAAATATTGTGAAACCTTGGATTGTGAGTAAATTGGGTTGCAAGTACTTTGTAAGATGAGCCAACATTTCTAATAAATTTTAACTTGATAAATAAGCAATGTCTTACAGTACAAGTAGTATACCACATGGAATTCACATGACCACAACTGGTTCTGTCTTGCTGCTTTGATATACAAATGCTTTGGATTATGAGCAGAATGAATTATTCTAGCGAATCAAGGTTTTTACTATATATACAAAAGTTTATGATCACATCTTTCCTTAAAAATAATTCCTCATCCCATATTCTTTATAAAGTTCTTATTAAAATATTTTAGGAAATGATACTCTAAAAGAAATATCCTGAAATGCCTTCAAATGCACTTAATCATCTAATCGTATTTAATGTTATCCGGCTTACCCTAGTTTTGGATGATTAGAGCGGGAAAGAATCTGATGAGCTTCCCTGGTGTAATTTTCACTGAAATACCTAAAAACGTTTAAGAAAAATAATGAAATGAGCATGTCATTCAAACTTAATAAAAATATCCAGAGGCAACTGTTATAATCAAAATAATAATCCTAGTACTGCCACAATCATCCCAATCTCCGTCCTAAATCACTTCAGTGATTCATAAATTCTGACTCAAAATAATCCTAAAGAATTAGACCTATCCTGTACAAGCATCTTTGACAAGATCATAAAATATGCTTTAAAAAAAATCACATAAAGAGACTTCCTCTCTACAGAAAAATAATTTTTTATAAATATATGCTGACTCTTTTTATAAAATAGTCAAAAATGTACCTGTTTGGGACACTTCCTTTCACCAAAGCTTACTATCTTTACTACAACCTAAGTATGTAATGTTTAATGGCATTTTTAGTGCAGTCAAAAGAGTTAATCATGTTCCATTTACCAGAAAAAAAATTTAAAAACCTGATATACTAAATTATTGCCAGTAAAACAGAAGCATTAGGTACAGGAGAAACATAGCTACCTGTTCGCAAGTTCACACATCCTTCTGGCCTATGTTAATGCAACCTCCTTGTGTTGTTAAAGATGGGACCAAACTGTTCAACTTCTGCCTCACTTTATAATCAGTGGTGCGTGCAAACACACACGCACATGCACAATGACTGATGGACGCAGACATGAAGATAAATAATGAAATAAAACACTGGTGCCCACTGTAGAGTGCATAAGCATTAAAATTTTCTCAAAGTATAGGAATTTCTAATATTCCCCTTCTATATTTTCTTCTATGGACTAATAGCACACGCTTCCATTCTTCTTCAATGGCTCAAATTTTCG
The DNA here is from genome assembly GCA_004365215.1 of Cuniculus paca. NCBI lineage: Eukaryota > Metazoa > Chordata > Mammalia > Rodentia > Cuniculidae > Cuniculus > Cuniculus paca. The sequence goes on along the minus strand of RJWT010005774.1, from coordinate 7,191 downwards.
ACCCATTAAACAAGGGGCTGTCAACTTAGATGCCCATAAGTGAAGGATCAATTAAGACTGAAGGTGCCTTTCCGATTTCCTTGAAGCATGTGCAGACTTTGCTGTGGATACACTCTCTGAGAAGAGAATACACAGAATACACAAAGCTTTCTTCAGCTCTTCGGACAGCTCTGTGAACCCTGAAAGTCTTGCTTAGGGCAACGCTTTCCTAAGGCTCCAATTCTGCTTGATCCCTGGGCTGTTTATATTTCATTTTTGTGTACCATACTCTTCATATAATTCAGTGTTCATTACCATTTTAAAAGTGAAACTATTCTTAATCTGTAAAACAGCACCTTTTAATTCCCTTGCTGAACTTATTTAGCTGAACTTACATCTGCACTGAATGCCTCACTTGCTTCCATTTTTTTCCCTTCTCCTTCTTTTCCCCTCTGCCAATCTTTCTTCCTACGTGCATTTTTGGCCTTTACTTGCAGATTCTTCGGCTTTATTGTTTCAATTTCCTCATTTATTCAGATTTTTTCAGTCTCCCTCAAATTTGTTTTCTGCACAACATCCTTTCTTCTTCTCCACCCACCCCCACTCACTTAGCTTAACTTCGTTATTGATCAAACCATCAACATACTTCAAAGTTGGAAAATATCTTAACAGACTACATGACAAAGGCCAAAACATTTAAAAATAATAAATGACATAATTTTAAAAGCTTGCTCGTTTCTCGACTATTTGGCTTCTAACATACAAAGGACAATAAACCAAATTACAGAGGAATCACTTTTATGTTTTAAGTCATTTTAGTACACTGTTGGCAATCAAGTAATTACTAACATATGGTAATATTTCAAATCAGCTAATATTAGCGCTAAGTGATGTGAAAATATCTGGAAGTCATTTAAAGGTTTACCAGAATCCCTGACCTCAATTCTATTAAATTGTTTAAACTTTATACTAAATTCTCTTCTGATGGATGCTATCATTTTTATAATTAAAAAATTAAGATTACTGTGTCATTTATCTCTAAAAACTAGTTATTTGGAATATAAATGCTTATAAGGCTTACTTTTGTAACTGAAAAAAACTGTAGATATTGAAATCCTACTATAAAGTCCTCTTTCCCCAAAACAGTCTTATTGACCCAAATATTTTTCTCAGTATTAACCTCATTTAGCTCAATTTCAGAATTAATTTTCACAGTAAGAATCAACAGTCGGCCTTCCATTTTAGACATCTTATAGTCTTTAAATCATAATTTATGGACAGACCCAAAGACTAGAATCTGCAACTTCTAATGAGAAATTCATCTTCCAGTTTCTTCTCTAGAATAACTTTGGCTATCATTTACAACTTGAGCTGCATGTTTTGGGAATTCCATTAATGCACACAATCATAAATAATAAATAAAACAGGAAGAGCAAGTTCATGTTGGCTCTGAAAAGTCAGGGATTTATATCAGCTGTCACAAGTAGGGAAGAATACACGTGAAGAGACTTTTTAATCATCTTATCCATTTCCTAAATGGAACCAGAGCCCAAAAAGCAAGAGGATATTCTCAGTAAAAAAAGAGTATGCAGAAGAAAGGAGAAGAAATGAGAAGAAAGGAAAGGAAAGGAAAGGAAAGGAAAGGAAAGGAAAGGAAAGGAAAGGAAAGGAAAGGAAAAAGAGAAAAGGGAAAAGGGAAAAGGGAAAAGGGAAAAGGGAAAAGGGAAAAGGGAAAAGGGAAAAGGGAAATAAGGGAAAAGGGTATGAACAATGAGGAAAGAAATACCAGACAGGGATCCAGGAAGAGAAAGGGAGCAGAAAAACTGGTAAGTAAAGAAATTCCCTCACCCCATCCCCGAACACATATACCTGGAGCACTGCATTAAAATTCAGAGATAGTGTGAAACAACTAGATCAATTCTTATCAGAATGTAACCAGGCTGGAAATTAGAAGTAATTTCTTTAGAAGAGAAAACAAACCTTATTTTTACTCACACGAGATTGGTTAATCCGAGGATGCCCATGCCTCTAAAGTCCGTTTTGGGATCATCACCCTGGAAGCCGATGTCAGCCCACTGCTTGGAGATTCTAGCCGTCAGCTTCACTGTGGGCATCAGCAGATTCCAAAGCTGCACAAACATGCTTCCATATTACACACAATAGTGATGCCCTGGGTCTAGAGACACTTCCCTTCTCACGGGTCACATAACTGGTAATTGAATGCTTTTGATTAAAAAATTTTTGTAGACATATCACAAGTAGTTCAACAAAGACTACTACTTTTAGAAAATTTTTCAATTACTCTAAAAAATGTGTATTTAATTTGAATGACTGTTATAAAGCAGACATTTTGAAAAGATAGTAAATAATACAAAGAAACCTAAAAAAAATGAGATATTTTTATTTACTATTTAATATACATGCACATGGTTAATTGCCTGCCTGAGAAAACACACAGTTCTATGGCAACAGTGTATTTCAACCGGCTGTATTATAACAGCAGATGATTCATCTCTAATCTGAAGAATGGAAATGGGTCTGAGGAAGAGGATCATGAAATTCAATATCCCAACTTATAACTACTTTATAAATTTTCAGCTTTAAAAGAAAAATGTATGACTTGGTTTCAAATAAACATCTTTTAAAGACAGAGAATTAAATAAGTTATCAGATACTAAATACCAACAAAACTAATCAAAGCAAAACAGACTTATGAAGGTTGATTTAACAAAAAGCTTGTGAAAATGTACAAAATAGAACCCCGCCTCCATTTCACTCCATTTCCGGGATTGCTGAGTAAAGGACTCCCAATAAAAGTATCCTGTTACCTAAAATAAAATGTAAAGACTGGTGACCTTCCTTTAAAAACTGGCTCTGCTGCCAGGCCTAGTCACTAGACTGGGTTTTACGTCGTCCCTACTTTTATTACCAACACACCCAATTGCTCATGTTAACATCGTCGCATGCGTTCAGCAAGGCGGATGAGTATGCCACCACGGGTGATGTGACAGCTGCAGGGTAAAATCCACAGAACTCAAAGTTGAATATGCACAAGCATCAAATTTCTGGCCTCCACCCCTGGAGATTTTGATTTCATGAGGATAAGGTAGCACTCTGGAAGCGATATATTAGTTAACACCGGTTAAGTCTAGTGAAGGTGGTCCTAGGGCTGTCCTTAAAGCAACATGGATTCCACAACTTTTTAGCCAGGAAGATGGCTGAGTTATGTATGCTGTAAGTAAGTGACAAGAATTGGCTCTCTGCCTCCAGGACCGAATTTCATAACGAATCATCATGATAAAATGCCCTGGACTGGAATGTCAGTACTTGTATCATATCCCTAAATGGGAAAGTATTGTATAGAAAAAGTCTGATATGAAAAAAATAATTATGAGGATAGAAAATGGCAGTTAATTCTCAGTGAGTGTCAGACACTATTTTAAACACTTCAAACACAAAAGGACAATCCACGCAACAGCCCTTTAAGATACCTACCTTCATTGTCCTCATTTTACAAAACCAAGTTGTATTTTAATTTTATAATTAGGTGAAGTGTGTATTTTATTCTTTTCCTGGGAAAAAACAACTTTTTTTAAACTTGTGTCTCTTACTGAGATACTGTCAATATTTCTTTCCACAGTACTTTTGGTTCTAAGAATTCATACTTTTGGTTCAAAGAATTCATTCTTTTTGCCAACAATACACACTTCATGTATGTGCAATTTTCTTTAATCATTTAAAAAAAATTAGAACAGGCATATAGGACAGGCAAAAAACTGCTCTTTTCTAGGCCCTACCACCTAGTACTAAAGTGAATCACTTCATTTTCTCTGGGCCTTAGAACCCTTATCCCTAAAACTGAATGATCTATAAAGTTTACTACAGGTTTAACACTTTAATTTTGGCACTTTATCTTATGTATTTATACTTCAATAATAAAAAATAGGAAAGTTATTTTAAGTCTATTGTAGCACTATTAACATTCCATAAACCCTAAAAGATTTACATAATAAACCTACAAAGGGATATACACGGCCACAACCTGAGGGCAGCTAAAAATAATGCCAAATATATAGGCATAATTTTTATAAAAAGTACTGTGAAAATCTAAGGTTTATGGGTCTACAGTTTTTTATCTTTCTTTATGAATTTGTAATTTATTTCAGAATTAAAAGCATTAAAATAAAATTTATTTGAATACATTTTAATGATGCTTATGAAGTTATAAACATTGTTGACTAAAAATCTTTCCGTATCAATGAAATCTAACATAATAAAATTCTCTGAGGGGTAAAGAAACTGGATCGCTCAATAGGCCTCTAGATTTTGCAAACAGACCTTACTTAATTTGAGCTTAATTATTCTGTGTTTAATAATTCCAAACACAGAAAACAAAAATTTACCTTTAGGAGTAGCTTTTCATGTTGTTCATTATCGGAATCATATGGCCTTTTCCTCACATCTTCTACATCCAAATAGAGTTGTTTATACCCAGTTATCTGTAGCAAGCATGTCTTCATGCAGATTTTAAAACTGAAAATGATAAAATTATTTTTTAAAATCAGACTTTTTTATCACAATAAAGTAATACCTCGCACAGCTTGTAGTTCACATGTCTATTTAGAAAGCATTTCGTGGGTTTCAGTTTAATACAAGAAGCAAAAGTCTCCTTAAACACTCAACATGAACAAAGTATTATGTAGAAGATGATAATACAGGACCAGGAAGAAGGCAGGATGTGACAGGAACAACAAACTTTGCAGTCACAAGGACCTGACCCTCCTTTCTTGTGTTTCCTGTGGGCAACCTCATTCATCCCCAAATCTTTTTCCAGATACCACCAACAGACCTAATTCTCCAACCATAATAAATAGCTCTGTGACAGGTTATCTGCATTTTCCTAATTATAACAGCTTATCTTCTCTGAAGAAGCAGGGAAGTGAGTTTCTAGATGAATGACATCATTAACCATTAGCTCCCCCAGCTAGAACACACCAAGCTCTGATTCACCTCTTTTTGCCAACAATGCATGCATCAAAGGTTGGGGATAAAGCTCAAGGGTAGAGTGCTCGCCCAGCATGCACAGGTGCTGGGTCTGACTGCCAGTACTCCTCCACAACACACATACAATGAATGCACACATCAAACTGTGCCCAATCCCCTATCCTATCTTCAAAATGTCCCTCAAACTAACCCTCACATCACTAACACCCCTGCTATATTTATGGCTTTGTCATTTCTTTCCCATTTTCCTGTTTTGTCTTTATTCCTCTACTAGCCTCACACACCCCCAAATCTACCCTCCATCTTCCCTCAAAACGTATCTGACAGTGGAGCTTGTGTGCTTAAAAACCAGAGGCCCACATGTGGCACGTGGGTCTGGCACGCAAGATGCCGCATGTACAAACCCTGTGCTCCCCTGACCTCCTCTCACCGAAGGAGAGCACATGGGTGGCTGTAGCACAGCAGAAGCACTATGTGCACACAGAGCAATGCACCTAACTCAGACTAAAGGACCTGGGGGACCTTGCCAGAGGACGACGCAACTGAATCCTGAAGGGCAGGAAGGACACAAAAGCTAGTTATTTAACCTTGGGAAAGTAATGGCAAGCTACCCAAAAGAAGCCAGCTAGTATGCTGATAACTGTACTAGACTAGAAACTGAGACACACAGGTTGCAGTCCTGTGGCTTTCATTCATCTCTCCAGACTTCAATAGTTCATTTAGTGATGTGAAACGGTCAAATCAGATCATCTCTACAAAGTTTTAAAACCATGTGATCTCTACACCTGACAAATTGTTAAAAAATAATAACAATAATAATAATGTGAAAGCAACACACCTGGTATCCTTCTCAGGGTTAATATTCTTTTCCTTCATTATATCTTCTACACATTTGTCCACTTCACTCTCCACTACTTGTGTTGCTTTCTGTAAAATCTATTGACATGAAGGAAAGCTGAATGAGAAAAATCTGTTATCTAAAAGAGGTACATTTCTGGGCGATTTAATCAACTTTACGAACAAAATATTTAAGTGCAGAAGGAAATCAACTGTATTTCAAATTTTGCCTGGGACCAAAATCATACATATATGTACATATGTTTTTTTTAATAAAACAAAAGCACCAATAGGAATTAAGAGTTGTTTTCTTCCTTCCATATGGATACTCAGTTATTCCAGTATCATTTATTGAAAACTTTTCTTCATTGAATTAACATCTTCATTAAAAATTGTACAACCTCTTATGTGTGGTTTATTTCTGCCCCCTCTTTTGTTCATCTATTTTCTGAGAAAGTTTTTAAGTCTGGCAGGGTAAGTCTTCAAATTTAATTCTTTCAGATTATTTGCGTTATTCTAGGTCTGTTCCCTTTCTATGTAAACTTGGCAACAAGGTTGCCAGTTTCTTCAGTAGTTTGCTGGGATTTTTATCAGAACCACATGGAATCCACGGGTGAATTTCAGAATTAACATCTGAACACTGAGTCTTCCACCTGGCAGATATAGTACATCATTCCATTTTACTTTTTCTTAAAAATTCAATTTGGGAATTAACATCTTAATAACATGAATCTTCCAATGGATGAATGTATCTTTCCATTGTACTTTTTCTTAAAAATGTTCTCCAACAGTTTTAGTGCATTTTTTTTTAAGAGCACAACACATTTTCGTCACTTTATTAAATGACATTAAATAGTTCAAATTTCAACTACTACACAGCACTTTGAATGGTGAAAATACAGATAGTATATTGTCATACTTGAATGCTTTTCTTTAAAAACACAATTCCAGTCCTTATACATATTACAAAACAGCCTTAAAGGAAGAAGTGACATCTTTTCTACTGTAAAGATAAATACAGAACTAAAAAGCAGTTTAGTCTCTTTCATTGAGTTATCTCCCTATTTTAGATTTCTAGATGCTATTGAAAGTGGTATTCTCCTTATACTGTCCAAAAGTTTGTTGCTAACATACAGAAGTATACTGTGTCCTGTGCCACTGTTAACCGATAAATCTGGAGTAATATAATAAATTTAGTAGTTTCTGTAGATTCCCTAAGATTTTCTATATTCCTAAATTATATCGTTCCTTAAATTCTATTTCTGCCCAATTTTTTTTTTCGAGACAGGGTCTCACTATGCAGTTCAGGCTGGCCTTGAGCTCACTTTGTAGCCCAGGCTGCTCTCAAACTTGCAACCATCCTCCTGCCTC
>RJWT010005773.1:0-30333 GCA_004365215.1 Cuniculus paca | reverse complement strand
GGCTAGGCAGAATCTTTCTAGACCATGCAGGGTGAAGTAGGGTGAGGTTTGAAATAGAAATCAGGAGACTTGGTGGGAGTGTTGGTTGTGCCGCTCACTAATCTTTTGGTGCTGGCAATTCAGTCATCCTCAATTTGCATTTCCCTCTCCTGTCTACAGTTGAGAGTTTTGACTGAGAGTTGTCTAGTTTTTGCTCAAAGAGCCCCTTGGTGGCGGAGTGTGTGCTTGGTATGACCAAGACCTCAGCCTTTCCAAAAATAACTTTTAAAAAACACAACAAAGAGCCCCAGAATTTTGTGGCCATCCCTCTGCAGCCATCAGCGAGGAAAGTGACCAAGCTGGTGGTTTTAAGGGCCCTTTTTCCTCTGGATACGCTTGAGTTTTCAGGTGTGATATTGTTAGGTTAAACAACAATGACAACAGCAAAAAAAAATCGCTAGGCTAAATATTGTTTTAACTGCATGGTTGTTTCTTGTCGGTGTTTATACTTTCCAAGCAGAGCTCAGGCAGCAGCAATCCCTTTTCTCCTTCCAACGAAGCTGTCACATACAATGCCCCTCAGATGTTTCCTGTAAAGTAGTTAGTGGGGATCCCTGCGGGAGTAACTCAGTTTTGAGACCCTGAAATCCTGGCTAACCGGACCTGCCAGAGCAGCAGGTTACTTGCAGCTTCTCTGCCACATGCAGAGGGATTGTTTAAAACTGCTTAGCCCAAAAAGTAGGACGAGACCCCCAGATCTTTCTGAGGTGTGATCCTCGTAGTCGCCCAGACTGAGGGCTAGGATTCCTGTGGCTGCGCGTTTTTCTGTCTTGGGATGTGTTAAATGCATAGCTGACAACAGCTTCCATAATTGTTAGATGCCAGTACTGTACCTATCTGATTCTGATATGTAAACTTGTAGCTTTTCTCCACATCAGATAACGGAACTCTTTGCTAGAGTCAGCAAATTGAAAGGAAATAATATCATACTCTTGACCGTTGGAAATGAGTCACTGCCAGACTTCCGCCATCTGTGCAGAGGAAGGGGACCCTGGGCCATTGTGACATTTGTCTTTAGAGCCTGTTTCCTGTGAGGAGTCAGTCAAGGACTTGCATGTCCCAAATTTCATGTAATTTGCTGTTTTACTCATTTGAGGATAAAAGAGACACAGTGTGGGAATCATAAAGAAACATTCTCATGTGTGGGATACTTCTGAGAAGTCATAGGACATTATATGCTGTATGTATAGGCAGTTGTACAAAAACTGTTCCAGAATGAGGCAGCCTAAATACCAACAGCTCATGGGGTATTTGTAGTAGCAGGCACAAAGTTAATTTCTCCAGTCCTGTCTCAATGAAAGGAAGTTGTAATATCCAAAGCAAGGGAAGTCAGGGGGCTCCAATTTTACTGTTTAAGCATAGCCACCTGCACAGTGAGTTGATGAAAACAAAATGTTTTCCAAGCGTATTGGATTCTCGGGTCCAAACAGTTGTTGCTCAATATTTGGCACAGGTCTGCACGTAGAATGGAGGTGAACAAAGAAAGCAAATACGTATGACCTTTGTGAGGCTGGTATTTCCCTTATGAAGCCCAAAGGTGCGCAGATACACAAATATTAGCCCGCACTTATGCTGGCCCCTATGAACATCCCTGCATCGATCCGCGGCCTTGCGGCTGCTGTTCCCTGCAGGCCCTGCCATCTGTCTGGCTGGTACAGGGCCCGGGCTCATCAGTGTCCCTATTGCCAGTTGGAGCCGAGCCGTCTGATTGGTCGTCTCCTCTCCCTGTGCACCTTGTTTATTGGCGCCAGCTCCCGTTGCCAGGGCAGGTGGCTGACCTGCCGGTTACTTCAGGGTTAGCACCTGTGGTGGGGGCAGCTTCTGCAGCCCATCTTCCATCACTGAGTGGTCTTCACCTGATAGAGCTGGGATGCCGAGGGAGCCTGACTCACCAAGGTGAGGCGCTCCCTCGAGGTCTTTCTGCTCCTCCGGGTTAAATCCTTTGATCTGTTAAGTTTAGGGAAGCCTCAGTGCCGGGGGGGAAAAAAAAAAGATTAAGTTTAGGGAAGCCCGCCAGTGCCTGTGTGACAGAGATCCACTGCTTTTATCCGTGGGAAAATAAATAGGCTCCTTCCCTCTGTGCACCTGTGACTCCTGCCTGACAGTTCACAGAGCCACTTAAACCTTCCCAGTTGTCTAACTCACATGGTGGGAAATCATTGCTTTTTTTAAATCTACTGTCACCCTTGACCGAAGCATCTTTTTTTTCTTATGACGTTTATTGGTACAATTTAGCTGTACATAATGATCACATTCATCATAGGGAATTTGGATCTGTACGTGATATATCTTAGTTCCTCTGTTTTAATCCCATTCCCTCCCCTCCCTTCAACCCCTCTTCCTCTTCTTATTTACAAAGCTTTGTTTCTGTTTTATCCTTTTTTTCCTCAGCTATTTCACAGTATCTGTTACATATTTTGATCCTTATTTACACTTTCACTTTCTCACACTAGAGAGAATATGCGATATTTGTACAATGTCCGATTTATTTCACTTAAGAGTATGATCTTAAGGTCCAACCACTTAGCTATAAATGTCTCAAGTTGATCCTTCTTTATGGCAGAGTAGTACTCCATTATATAAACATATTTTTATTCATTCATCAATTGATGGGCATCTGGGTCATTTTCAAGATTCAGCTATTATAAATTGCTGCTATAAACATGGGTATGCATATATCACTGTGGTGTGATGCCTTTAATTCTTTTGGAAAGATACCAAGGAGGAGAATAACTGGGTAAAATGGGATCTCTAGTTCTAATTTTTTGAAGAATCTCCAGTGATTTTCACAGTGGTTGTACCAGTGTACCCTCCCACCAATAGTGGAGATGGGTTCTAATGAAGTAAAAGATCTCTACATTGAAAACTACAGTACTCTGGAAAAGGAAATTGAAGAGGATATCAGAAAATGGAAGAGTATCCCTTGTTCTTAGACAGGAAGACCCAACATAGTAGAAATGGCCATACTCTGACCGTTCTTATACAGATTAATGCATAGAGAAAATATTCCTAAAATTCATTTGGAACCAGAAGGGACCTAGAAAACAGTTCTGGGCAACAAAAGCAAGGCAGGGGACATCACAATCCTTGACGTGAAATTGTACTACATACTATTACGCTATTACTACTATTATAAAAACAACATGGTACTGGCAAACACACCGACACACATCACACACGGACCTGAAAGAACTCCAAACACACTCAGCTACCTTATCTTTGACAAAGAGGCCAAGCACCTTCACTGGAAGAAAGAGCCTCTTTAATAAATGGTGCTGGGAAAACTGGCTTTCTACATGCCAAAGACTAAAACTAGACCCATCTCTATCACCATACACAAAACTAAAATCAAAGTGGAGCAAAGATATAAATATTAAAACAGAAACAGTAAATCTGTTGGAAGAGAAAGTAAGTAGAAATCCTGAAGACAAAGGTGTAGGTAGACAGTTCATGAATAAAACGCTGCAAGATATTTTTCAATTCTTTATATCTTCTAGATACAAGTCCTTTGTCTGAAGGACAACTGGCAAATTTTGCCAGCTATTCCTCAAAAGGACTAATATGTAGAATACATAAAGAACTCACAAAAATCAGACCCTCCCCAAATGTAAAGACCCAGACCACAAATGGACATCTGAAATGAATGGACATACCTCAGATGAAGTAGAAATGGCAAATAAATATATGAAAAAAATGTTCAACGTTCTGTGATCATTCCAGAGATGCAAATTAAAACAACAATGAGATTCCATCTCACTCTCAAAAGAATAGCCATCATCAAGAAATCAACCAATAACAAAAGCTGGTGCTGCTGTGGGGGAAAGGGAACCAAGGGTCTTTAGAAGTCCCCTCTCCATCTCCCATCTTGACCTACGGCCTGCAGCCTGAGAGATGTCACGGAATTGCCAGACAAACTCTTTACTAATCTCAAAACATACAGAAAGACACAGGTTTAAAAAGGTGTGGCTATTGAAGGTCTCTGTTTTCTCAACAGCAGAACATATTCAGGAAAGAGGAAAGAGCGGGGAGGGCAGACAGAATGGACAAAGTAACTTCCAAACGTGAAGACCTCATTTCCTCCTTTTCTTCTCTCGTTTAAGCCTGTGTTTTCTTCTGTTTCACATTCTGCTGTGGCATTACGCATTTTGTCTTTTATTTTACAAAGCAGCCCAAAGCAATTTTTTTTGAAAATACTTTTCTCATGAGAAAACTTTTTAAAATAAGAAACATACATCAGTATTCATTAGCATTTCAGTTATAAAAGTGATTTGCTGGTCGTTTAATTATTATGAATCATTTTGAGGACCTCGTGGGAAGCAGTTTAGCTGTTAACTCAGGATCTGGGCATCCCTGAGTGACCCCTCAGTCATGGGGTGATGATCTTGGGGAGGTGCTGAGTAAGTGTGAGCCTCAGTTTATAGACGCAGGGAGGTAAGGCGTGTCTCTTGCAGCTCTGCCGGTCGCTGGCGTAAAGTAAGTGCTCTGTAACCGTTAGCCACTCCAGTTACTTTTTAGTTGTAATAACGGTCCTTGGACAGACACACTTTGCACCTCATAGGTGAGCTACTGGAGCCAGAGGAGGTTATTTAACTAGCCTGAGGTCACAGGTCTGGTGGAGTCTGTGCCCGACACTTGGTTTTGGCCATGTAGGTAAATAGATGTGGTTGAGTTGTTGGGAAATGTCACACTGTGTCCATCCAGGCTGACTTCCTGATTTTTAAAAAGTAGTTGTAGTTTCCCTTGGATAACAAATCATGCTATCGATTGCACAACAGCTCTTGGCCTGTCTCCCATGGCCTGGTGTGTGTCTGCTTTAAGTCCTGCTTCTTTAGAGACCCTGTTCAGAGTGGGAGCCAGTGTCTTCCATAGTCTTGAGTGTCCAGGAAGAGGAGGCTCTCCCACGGGATGCCCATAGCATATGGCACGTGACAGGTCCAAGGGACTGCGGGACAGGCATCACCATGTGATGCTAGCGGGTTGGAGTTTTTGTCCGGCGATTGAACCTTTGTGTGAGCTAGAGAAGTAGTGAGGTTTTAAGTGGTTGTCTGCTGTTAGCGGAAAGTTAACCTTGTGCTGCTCTCTGGCCATGGAGTTTTGAAGGTCCTGGCACTTGGCAGGGGTGGAGGGAATGCACTCTGGCGGATGCGTGACTGAGCGTTCAGTCCTTGGACGCTGCAGAGGGGCGGGGTGTGCGAAGAGGGCAGGGCGTGCCGAGAGAGGGTGGCAGGTGCTGGGTCTGGGCAGTGAGTGCTGACTTTGTCTCTGATACCTGGCTCCTCCCTGGCACATACTGTCCCGTCACTGTCACTCTTCACAGTGTCCTTGCTGTATAAGGACCGGCACGTTCACATGCAAATCCTGAGTTCCTCTTCAGTTCTCAGTGTGTGCACGCCTTTTTCTCTCAGGGAAAGGATCCATAGCTCAGAGATGGGACTTGAGTTGGAGCAGCCCATCTAGTTGGGACACCTTTCCTGTTCCTTCAGTCCCGACAGAGGAGCCTGAGCTGGCTTGGCCCTCGGGGCCCACAGTTGAACGTTGAGGAACCACTGTCTTTGTGGAATTGATTTTGCCTAACAGAAAACTTTCTCCTTAAAGCAGTACTCAGTCGGGATCTTTCAGATCCCCGAGGTAGTACTGAATGGATGCAAGCTCTAAAACCCGTCCCAGCAATCACATTCCGTCTTGAACCAAAGGGAGAGGCCCCCTGAAATTCTCTGAAGCCCTTGACCGTACATCAGCATGGAGACTTTTCAGAACATCTTTAGAGAGTTAGGCAGAAGCTCAGGTATTTACTGGTTATGATTGAATCTTTGGTTGTTGAGTTTTGATTAATGCAATCGCATGGCTTTTTTCTCTGCAGCTGTTCCATTTCCTCCAAGTCACCGGCTCACAGCAAAGGAAGTGTTTGACAACGATGGGAAGCCTCGGGTGGATATCCTAAAAGCACATCTCATGAAGGAGGGCCGGCTGGAAGAGAGTGTGGCATTGAGGATAATAACAGAGGGTGCTTCGATTCTGCGACAGGAGAAGAACTTGCTGGACATCGATGCACCCGTCACAGGTGAGTCCTGGGGACGCAGCCTGTGCCCTGCACGTCTGTCCTGTTGTCAACAGACCGGGCGCGCAGGGAGTCCTGAGACACTGTACTCATCGCATGCGCGTGCCGCTGAGCCTGCACACTGAGGACTGGTGTGCTGCTGGTCTATACAGCATGATAATTCCCTATAAAGTGCCCACAGCTGGTCATGCTGCACAGTGTGTGTGCCGCTTAACGTGGCAGAGCCATCCTGCTAGAGCTAAGGCGTGGCATCACTTGCCAGTCGTCACACTACCTGACACGGAGCGCACAGATCAGCCACAGGGACTCCAGACAGGGCCACAAGCTGGGCCCGGGTGGAGGCAGAGACCAGCTCAGCGCCACAGTCCTTGCTGCATGATCCCTGTCCTGGCTCTCGCCATGACCTGGGGGTGTCAGAGTGCAGTTCTCAGGCCCTGCAGATTGTCCTGCCCAGGCCTCCACTGGTTGGGACGCATGCGTCTGACAGCCCCTGCGCCCCAGGAAGAGCAGATTGTGCCGTTTCCTGTGGCAGTTTGTGGCCAGAGGCCAAGCTCTGACTTTAGAATGCTGTCTTCCTGTTACTTCTAGTGTGCAGATGTGTATTTCGTGAAAGTGTGCTGCTCTCAGGCCACGGAATTAAATCTTATCAGAAAACAGAGCATCTTATACTGGCTAGTTTGGATCCACACTTTGAGGAGTTTGCTAATCTCACAGACTTCATTTTTAGAGAAAGCAAATATGTTTATTCCCCTTTACATATTTTCATTTTGGTAAAGGAAAAGTGTAGACACAGAATATTTTCCTTCATGAAAGAAAAGGAACATTTAACAGTACTCACATACACTGTGAGTGATTCTTTCTTAGTCTTGATGTACTTAGAATATTACTAGTTGTCAAACATCTATTCGAATATGACTATTAGGAGAAAGAAAAGCTATCTTTGATTTCATACTGCAACTTCCTCAATTAAAATGTCCCTGTTAATATCTATACCAAAGAAATTGGCTGTATATATGTTTTATTTTTGATTGGCAGTACTGTTTGTCTTGTTTAGCTGCAAAAAAAAAAAAATGACCCTGAGATGAGTGAGGCAGCAGGAGGCATCTACCCCAGTGATACTTGCCCTGTGTGGGACCATCGGTGACTAAGTCAGGCTGCAGAGTCACCTATGTGTATCATTCCAAGCCCAGGTTTCCATAATATCAGATGGTGTCTTGCATTATCCCCAACTCACAGACACTGAAAATATAGGGGCAAAGCAAATGTGGGCATTGTTTCCCCTCTTAGATACTCAAATATTAAAATTTCATTTAACTGCTGTTTCAAAACCTACAGCAGTGAAATTACTTTTATAAATTTTGTTGGTTATAAAGTCTATATAGTAATGATAAAATGTATTATCTGATATCTGTGTCATTGAGCATATTATTTGTGATAAGAATAAATGATAAATTTTGTTGACTTTATCTCTTCTCCATTTCACATGATAATATGTGGCATCCAGTGATGAATTTATATTCAAGTCGCAAATGGGCCCAGTGAGTGTTACAGGAGGTGGCAATGATAACTGAAAGGAAATGTGTGAGAGAGATTTTTAGGGTGCTGTGTGCTCTGGGGAGGCTTCCTCATCTCTTCTGTTTGATTAGGCTCTGTCCTGAAGGGACACCCAGGGGATTCTGAAAGAATCAGGCTCCTGCTGTGTTGCCCCTAAGCCCCAGGCCTTCCCAGGTTCCGGAACTGATCTTCCCCATCTCAGTGAGGTACACCACATCCAGCTCTTTTCCCCGGGCCAGCTTCATGAAGATGCTTGGGGAATCAGGACCTGGGTCGAATGACTTCCCGTGAGGTAGAGAAGATGTGTTAGCTACAACAGAATGAATAGACAGCCATCATAGATGGAGCAGTGATCCTCTCGGAGTAGAACCCGGGCAGGGAGTCTTCTCTTTGGGGTGGACTTGACTTCTCTTGATGAAGTAGAGTCCTGAGGAGGATCACTGCAGTGATCTCTGCCCATTTTTCTGGGAACAAAAGGGTAAAACATAAAAGTAGCGAGGGAGAGGGAAAAAAAGAGTTTTAACGTTTGGATAGAAGGGAGAAGATATTTTTATGTTTAATTCACTAGAAATCCAGTGTCTTTGTTTGTTCAGACTACTGTAACAAAATCCCATAAACTGAGTAGTCCTGAAGAACAGAAGTCTGTGGCCCACAGCTCAGAGACTGAGAAATCCGGGCCACGGTGCAGACACACGCTGCGCCTGTGCTGCGCTGAACTGGGTTCCGAGGGCACCATCCGCTGTGCCTGCATGGGGAGAGAGGGCAGGCATCTCCCTGGGCCTCTTCAGCAGGGCAGTGAGCTGTTCCCAGGCTTCCAGCCCTGCCCTGCTGACCTGACACTGCTATGGCTCTCCCTCCAGCCCCTCAGATGGTGTCAGATCTCAACAGAGGTATTTGGGGAGACGGAGCATTGAGACCTGGCAGCCAGGTTTAGATGCTACAGTCTAACCCATGGTTTTCAGAGCAAACATTGAAACCTCAGGGGTCTGCAAGAGGAAAGCAAGGTAGACTGATGAGAGATAATGGTACTCTGTGTATTTAGAGATAGACCTGAAATCTGACATCTGAAATGCTCCAAGATGTCCCTCTATAAGGTCCAGATTTCAGAGCACTTTGGATTTTTGGCTTAACTGGCATTCTACCCACGCATTCCTACATCTAAAAGACCCCCAAATCTGAGATTTCTTTTTATCTGGAGAGCTGAGCCAACAGCATGATATTTATTTTTAAATGTAAAATTTATTGTTCATTTCACTGAAATCAGTAAAGTTGGGCTTTATCATTAATGCCAGGCTATGCAGTAAAACATAGTGTTTATACTTAAAAATCTTCAGGGCAAATTATTCTTTATTTAATTAAGAATTCCACACTTGAGAAAGACTGAGAACATAAGAAAAACTTTAAAAGAGAAGAAAGAAGAGGGAAAAGAAGGGGGGGGAAAGAGAAAGGAGTGACCAGGAAATTACGCAGGTTACAAATGGGAACCAGAGAAGAAGGATTAGGGGCAGAGAAGCAAGGACTTTAACTCAGGGCCGGGTTCAGAAGCCTGACCCTGACCTTGCGGTGGTTCTCAAGTGAAAGTAGAGATGGATCAGCCACATTCCTAAGATGCTGAGGCCAGAGGGTTGAGGGTGGACCTGGCCGCTCACTTTCAACTTTGAGTGTGTTAGATTTGTAAGCTCTGAAAACAAATGGCTGACCCTTTCTAGGTTTCATCTCTCCTGCTTCACCCTTATAAAATGTTTATTTGCCTGTGTTTTGGGGAGAGTTGTGCTGGCATCTGCCCTTGTTTCCCCATGTCTGAGAACAGCTTAGGAATGAACACCCCAGCAGTTGGAACTCTGACGTTGTTTTATTCCTTTAACTTTCTTTGGTGTCTGCGTGGACAATGCTGCTGCCCTTCGCGTGCTTATACAGCAGCACAAGTTGTGTTATTTGGGGTTTTTTTTCCCCTTAAAATTCTGGAGAAGACAGGAGCAGAAAGCCTCCTGGTCTCTTGCCTGGCTGCCTGTCCCCACCCTCCTGGAGAGCAGTGTGATCGTCCTGTCACCGAGGGTGGGAAGGCAGCAAACCATCTCCTGGGGGTCCCTGGTCCAGGCAAGGGGCCTGAAGCCCCTCTGAGCTTTCTTTGAGCCGTGATGCCTCATTGGAATGTCTCTGTTACTGAGATTGCAATTCAAACAGTATATTTCTTAGTTGAGATATTGTGTGGGGAAAAAAAATCTTCCTTCTTTGACTTGCTTCTGAAAATTGAGTTGATTTATCTCTGTTCCCTTGCAAACATACAAATGGAATATTAAGAAGAGTGTTGCCAAATTTCAGAGCAGCCGCTCACTTCGGTAAATCAGTTTGGCAAATGCGTGTTGGATGTTTACCGGGTGCAGACGGCTTGAGTTATAAACATGGGAATAAGACCTGCTCTCTGCCCTCCAAGACTTGGAACATAATGGCAAGAACACAAGCAGATGTTTGTCCAAAAAAAAGAGATACATCTAACCACTTACTAAATTAAAAGATACAATCTAGATTTATTCAAGTAAGTGAAATATCCAAATGAATACTTAAAGCCAAAAAGGTTTTCTAACTTGTAAATGGCTCAGGTTCCCTGATAATGCGCGTTGATTATAATATTCCATCTTTGAGTTTAAAAACTACAAAATAGCTAGGATCCTACCTATCCTGCCTAGAGATCATGAACTTTTGTAGGACATTAGGATTATGGAAGGTGAGATGTGTGGGATGTTGTCCTTGACTGGAACAGCAGAGGCCTGCCTGGGGTCTGTGGCACATCAGCACGTGAGGACCACATGGCTCGCTGGGGCCACAGTGGAGGTGCCTAAGACCTGGCCTGTGCAGTCTGGGAAGCAGTAGAGAGGACAAAGAATTCCTGGACTGATTATGTGAGGTTTGAACTGGATCATGTGATGATTAAGATTTTGCTATGTGAAAAAGCCAGGAAGGGAAATTCTGGAGAGAGATGACAGCATATTGAAGACACTGATGATTTTGGGAAGTGGCAAGGCACATCCCTGGAGGTCTGCTGCAGAAGGAAGGACTTCCCAAGGGTGTGCATGGAGGGATGGGGAGGAAGGCTGAGGTCCAGAGGTCAGGGCCTCTGGAGCAGTGGGGACAGCGTGCTGCTTGACATGAGATGAGGAGGGAGGGCGGGAGGAGCTCTCAGGTGCTGACGAGCCCTTCACCCTCAACTGGGGAGCTGAGATAACTTAGGCAGGGCAGGAGTTGGATCCATTTTTCATTACAAGGCCTTTGAAAAAATGATCGTTCAAGTTGATTTTGAAACATCTGCTAAGTTTGTATTTAAGTAAATAGTATCTGCAAGAGATTTCTCTAATGTGGAGAGAAGTCTATGCAGGGATCCAAGCTTTAGGCTTTCTCCTGGGAGTTCTCCTATTCTCCTGTTTGTCCTTGGACCTAGCAGGAAACATTCTGCTAAGTGCAGGCAGAACTGGAGCCTCGGCTTAGGAACAGAGACACTGAACCCTGGTTTTCTGCAGCCTGAGCTGGGGACAGGTGGCGTCAGCTGGGCACACTGCTAATCTCAGGGCTGTGTGTTTGCTGCCAGGGGGATTTGCCCTCCCTCGGGCAGCAGAGGATTCCCTCCCTTGGTGCAGGACTGCCGCTGCGCGCGGGCGGTGCCAGGAGCACCCTCTGGCCGCGTTCCTGGATGTGAGAGTGGACCTGTGGCCAAGTTTAAGGTCAGGGCTTTGCTTCCTTTCCAGCAGCTGATTTCAATTAGGAGAATTCCCCCTCCTGTCCCCTGGGAGAGCTGCGAGGGGACTGGAGTCCGAGTGGGGCCTGAAGGGTCAGTGTTCCTGCTTCCCATGCTGTCCTTTGTCAGGGTGAAGCAGCGGCGTCGCCCTGCGGGGAGTCACATGTCACTCCTGGGGCAGGTCACCACATTTCAGTAGTCGATCTTGAGGCCCTGCCCTGCAGCCAGAGGCCTATTTTGGTGCCTGACCTGCCGCTGGCAGTGCATGCATTTTCATCCCAGCCTGTGCTTGCTGTGCCTCATTTAGTTTTCCTTATTCTCCTGCATTCAGGCCTTCGATTTGAAGAAGATAATGATGACATTTTCACTGCATGTGAGCCAGTCCTCCTCGTTGGTCCTTTCCCTCTCTGGCCTTGCAAGGTAGTTTGCAGCAAATTCATTCACCAGTGAGAAAAGAGAGAGGCAGGGTCATGTCTGCAAACTTGAGCTCAGACTGGGGTCGCTTGGGGTCTTTGGAAACCCAGGGTGTGAGCTCTGGGCTCCACACTTTCTGCTGTAGTGGGCAGAGCAGCACCGAGAATGTGCTGATTCTCAGACCACAACCATGCCCTTGACCAGAGCCACATGGTGGGGACCACGCTGAGCCATGCACACAGCCCAGGTCACAGAGCTCACCAGCAGGGACCCTCTGGGATCCGGCAGGCATTGTGTCACCCTGTCCAGCTGCTAGGACCACACTGGCACTTCTCAGCCTCTGTCCTGCAGCCAGAGGCCTGTGCTTTCCTTGCATTTGATGAGAGCTTGTTCTTACTCATGACCCAAGAGAACACAAGAAGATTTCGGATGCCAAAGTTCCCAAGAAGTAGGAAGAATTCAAGATTCTCACTGCCGAAATATTTGAAGTTAAAAATGTATTGCTTAAGCTTAAGGATGCCGGACAAAAAAATAGTGCTCAACGTATTGGGGGCAGGAAGTTTGTCTATCTCGTTTTTCCCAGTTAAAACGGCACTCGTAAGACTTCTCTGGAGTTCCCATCGCAAGCTACTTACCTGGTCAGTTGGTTAAAGCAAGCAGGTCTGGGGGTGAAAGCTATTTTTAGTTGAGTTGGGGAATGAGCAAGCTCCTAAGGCGGGGCCATGTCCGAGGAAGGCAGTGGTGGTCTACTGACACCTGTACACACGTGGCGCTTGCCAGGCAAGCGCTTAGGCCACTGAGCTAGATCCCTGGCCCTTGCATTTTTCTCTTAAAGGAGCTAAATTAAGTTCCTCACCTGGAGGCCTTCAGTGTTATATGAAAAACCGCTTCTCTTCAGAGACACACAAGCACTGATTTTAATACAATTTAATTTTCTTCCAAAGAGTCAGAGTACTGTCCATGCCCATGACCACTTTTAGATTTCTAGGCTAATGGCTTCGGGAAAGTTTATGTTGCTATGGAAACACCCGCGGGCACTGCCTTACCAATGCTGCCCAAACAATACCTGGACCGTGAAAAGCAGCAACTCAGGCCAAATGGAAAAGAGCATCGTGCATTGTGTCTTAAAGCAAAACATCTGTTTGTAGAATTATGATGTAGCTGCAGTGTCTGCTCTCCTGGTGCCACAAAAAGAAAAAAAAAAAGAAAAGAAAAATGCAGATGATTCCTTCTGTCTGCCCAGACTCTGTGTTTCCCGTCTGAATGCGTGTCCAGTTCCCACTGCTTTATTTTCCTGTGAGCCACTGAGTCACTGGCGATGTGGACAGTGCCGAATTCTCTCCACAGAATGGTACCGTGGTGACAGGTCCACGGAGCCAGGGTGGAACTGTTTTTTCATTTTAGTGAGAACACTTGCGGCATGTGAAACGAAGGTGACGATTGATGATTCTTTTATAGCTTTATAGTTCTTTATAACTTTCTGGTGGGTAAATTATTGGGTCGCCTTTGTCATCGGGCCAACGCAGGTTAAATTCCTTGGTGCCGGTCATTGGCACGAACCCTGTTCTGCCTATCTGCAAGTGTTCGTGCCGCCCGAGGAAGGGAGCGTTCTCAGCTCCTTCTTACCAGTGAGGAAATCGAAGCGTAGAGAAATTATCTTAAGTTTGCACAGCTGCCACGTGCCAGAACTGGGATTAGCACCCAGGGGAACCATCTGTGTCTCTTCCCACTCTCTGTGGGCACGGACTTACTTTTTCATAACCAGATCGCTGACACTGGGCGTAACCATATTTATGTCCTTGTTTGATGGACATTTAACTCAATTGTTCTGGATTATGTTTTGAGTCACTGGTTTGTGTTACTATCCCACTGCATGTAAATTCGTGAGGATCTTGTGTTTTGGTTTGCGAAGGCTCTGATCCACAAGAGTTTTTATGTAAATAAGGTGTTGATTTGCATATAGTAATATTGTGATAGAAACATGTGGGAGCCACTAGAGTGTATTATTCTATATGTGTTCCTGTGAGTGTGTCAGTGCGTATGTTAATCATTTAAACTGCATTTATCCTTTTATTTTGTTCTCTTTTTCTGAATCTGTTGGTTTTCCTGAATTCACTGATTTTGGTCTTAGTGGAGTGGTTGGACACAAGCTATCCAGTGACTAAAATGTATGAATTGGTCAGGAGTCATGTCTTACAGAACAGTCCTTGGTTTAATTAGTAGATGAGTGCAGTGGCGGGAGGCTGAAAGTGACCACTGGGCAGCCCAGCCTTTACACCCCAGCAAACAGAAGCCTGGGTCCACAGAGGGCTGTGTTGCGTTGCTGACCACAATCATGCAATGCAAATATTTATAATATGCAGCTTTCATAGTAACATTTTTTCTGTGGTTGCTTTGTTGTGTTCATCTGCAAGTCATTTGGATATCAAAGCTAAAAATTATTTATAGTATTCATTTAGATGTCAAACTAAATAATATTTACAATATTCATTGGATGTTAGAGTAAAGAGGAGAGAGGTTCTTCTAGTTTTCACCTGGGGACACCTTGCAGCATTGTTCTGCAGGACAGTGTCTGCTGTATCTTCCGTGTATTTACTTGCTGTCTGCCCCACATCCCCCCATACTGAGCTTTCCTAACTGCTTCGCGTGGCTGTGGGCTGAAGGCTGAACTTCCTGCCTTCTGTGGCCGGGTCAAACAGGCCTGGGCTCAGAGTTTGAGTGAAGGTGGTGCAATGAACAAACACACCCTCCGTATTTTTGTTTCCCTTTCTCCTTCCTGTTTTTGTTTGCTTTTCTGTTTCCTGCCCACATATCAAGGATGGCAGAAGAGGAAGACCGAAGAGTCCCTGGGTCCAATCCTGTGCACATCTCCGGTGGCCCACAATGTCCTCACATTTAAATCGTTGTCATATCCAGGTCTTTGTTATAAGTTCAAATCTATATTCCAACGTAAATCTAAACCCATTTTATCTCTCCTGCAGTCTCACTGTCTCATCATAGCTACCATTCGCCCTGTTCATAGAAGCTAATATGTTGTCCTTTGAATGAATGTTGATTATTTTTGTTTGTGTGTCTCAAATACCTCAAGGAAATTCCCTCTACTTGAAGACTATCTTCTGTGTGTTTGCCTGTACATACACACTGATGTGATTTATGTGTATCTTTCAAGAATAGACTCAAGTCTTAAACCCTCTGAGAGTTCTTTGACCCCGCAAATAGCCTGGGTCTTTCTCGTCCCCTAGTTCCCATAGCATTTAATTACTTCTGACTGTTACTTAATGTTTATCTTGTAACATCTTGCCTCTCCTAACTGCATGGTAAGATTCTGAGGAAGTCATTAAATCGTAAAGGCAACCTCGGTATCTGTCCCGTTTTCTCCGCTCTGTCCTGGGTCTTCAGTGCTTGATGATTGTGTCATGTGGTTTCACTTGATTATGTTCAATATCAATAAATGTTAATCAGTCACCTTGAAGCTTTAAGTGTCGTGGAGAAGTTATCCATATTTTTTTGTATAAGAAAAGATTAAGGCTGCTTGTCTCCTCGTTCCATTTTCATTGTCTTGGAAATAAATACAGAAAAACACAGTGTAGGCAGTGTGCTAAGCGAAGATGGGAAGTAATCACCTGGGACGTTGTCAGGCCTAACTCTACCTCATCCACAGGAGGCGCTTCCCTCAGACTGTCGTGGATGTACTTGTATTTTGATTTCGATGGGCTTCCTAGCAGTTGTGACTATAATTTACACATCCCTGTGTTGCCAATTAATCTTCTTATCCTATATCTGTCTTCTCATCATTTCTTACTGAAAGATTTGATAACTTGTGTACCCCGCTTGGGTAAATTTATAATTGCCAAACATTCCCAGACTCATGGAATTGTAAGAGACTTTATTTTATCCAATGTAATCTTTTCCATTTTATGTATTTATTTATGTAACTGGAAAGCGGATCATTAATGTGTTTCTATTTTATGTGTCACATGTGATTTCTGAACAGTGGAGCTGCAAAGTATGGTGGAATTTTCTGTGTTTTCAGCAGATCTTCTCAGATTCCACATTTCAGTTATTTGAGGGAAAATGAAAGCTAGAAAACCAATTTGCATAGCAGAGTAGCTGCCACATTATTTTTATTAAAGTAATTTTTAAAATCTGTATTATTTTCTTTAAACTTTGCCTGTTAGCATGGTAGTGCTTGGTTTTGAGACTACTTAGTATTTCCTCAGTGTTTAATTCTTTCTTTTAAGTAGTTACCACTGTCTTTATAAATTCGGTAAAGTCAGTGTACTTACTGTGTTATTTTTCAGCTTTCATGTGATAACCATAAGCTTAATTTGAAAAGGTTCTCATCCAAAGCTAGAGAAAGAAAATAAAAAAACTTCTCAGTGTTGTTTGAAGTTCCCATTCTGGAACATTAAAGCAGAGTTTTGTGAGAGCGGTACTTGTGGTGATGTGACCATGAGCTGGAAACTCACTGGCCCCAGCTTAGGTGGCGAGCAGCTCTCAGAACCCCCAGGTGAAGGGATGGGGACCGAGTCAGCGATGACCTGCAGTGTCTTTGTGGAAAGACAGAACAGTGACCATTTCTTATAGTGGCTTCCGAGGAAGGCCAACTTGCTTATAAAGAGTACAAAATGTCATTTAACTACCAGAATTCATAAACATGTGTGTTCCTGTGTCCATTTCTTTAGAGTATGTTAGTTACAAACAGGTACGTACACAGGAGGTCTTTAAAAGATGACCAGTGGGGAAAATAGTTTATTTCGCAAACTGATGCTCTTCTGAAGGTTAACAGGGATGCTGCTGTGAATGGCACAGTGCCCCTCAACCCAGGCAGGACAGTGCCAAGAAATCAGGGTTTAAAGCTGCCCTGGACCTGCACTTCATGGCCTTGGGGGGTCTGCCCACCTCCTTCATGCAGGACCACACAGCCTCACTGTGGCCAACTTGAACATCCAACTCTGGGAACACACATCCGGGGCTTGATGTTGGTAGGGGACTAGAGGACGGAGCATCGCCGGTGTAGTTAACGTTCTGTGTACTAATATGGTGGGAGCTGCTGCCACGTAAACAATTTTATGTGTGGGATTTGAGTGTATGTGTATTTCTATTTGTACATAGACATGAGAGATTTTCCAGGAGCCAGTACAGTGAAACTTTAGACATTAACAGCGGTGCAGTGGGTCGCATGTTAACGAAGTCAAAATGCTGGCTTTCTAATGTTCTACATGTGGAAGATGATCCAAGTATTTTTTAAAGTTTCATTTTTGGGTCATTTACTGTGAAACAACCACAGTGCCTAGCGCATACCATAGCATCACATCGTTGGTGCCAGCAGGATGTCAAGGATGGGATAGATTTCTTCCTTTGCTTTTCCAGCCTTCTAGATCATGAGAGACATCAGCTAGAGGGATGGGGACAGAGGCAGCAGTCACTTCTGCCGACCATACACAGGGCCCCTCTGCAGCCAGCGTCTCTCCGGTGACGATGTTGTGGAGGACAGCAGTCCTTGTGAGTGGCCACTCACCCAGGCAAGGCCAACAGGGATTAGTCCACGGTCAAAGTGGCTTTGGCAATGAGGAGAAGACTGCTTCTGTCTGAGCCACTTCAGCCAGGCGATAGAGTTCCTGGGATGGTATCCAAAGATGGCAGATTCTCCCAAATAGTAGAGCGGTTGTGAGCGGAGCTTAGACCCAGTTCTGTAGCTGTTTTTCTACATGGCCTGCCCGGGAACTGAGATCAGCTGCACAGCGGCCTGCGAAACCTGCACACCATGAGGATGAGTTGAACCAGGAGCAGGTGATTGTTTTAGTGACGGTTTAAGAAAGTGGGAAACTTAGGGCAGCAGACTGGGTATGATGAAGGGATTCATAAGGTTGTTGGAGATAACTGGAGCTGGTCCAGCGGGCAGAATGAAAATTACTGGCATCTAGCCACATGTCATAGAAATGATTATTCGATAGCTGAGGCTCCCCAAGGAATGTCAGCTTTGAGAGTGAGGAAAGGATCTGGCAGAGGCGATGCATGTGTGGCTGGGTTCTGTCTGAGGGATTGGTGCAGACAGACAGTGGGGACCCTTCTGTTCACATTAGGATGCCTGGGGACCATTACTGGCTTGAAGGGCTTTTGATGGACTAAGTGATGAATAGGTAAATGTAATGACAAATGCTTGTACCCAGAATGCAACTGATGGTAAAATTACCCAGGGAACAGGTGTGACCTTTTGGAGAAGAGACTGGATTTGTTCTGGGGGTTGACTCACCACAGGTAATTGACTAATTTGGAAGGGTGGATGGAAAGAGTGGCCAGTTAGAGCAAAATGAGCATTTCAGTCGATCAAAGGGAAATGCCAGATGTGCCCAGGGGACAGGAAGTGCACAATCTGACCAGGAGAGTCAATAGGAGACTGTGTGGCTGTATTTGCTGGGTGGAATATATTATTGTAGGCGCAGTAATGACCGAGGTTTTAAATAAATGTTTGAAATGTGAAGATAAATTGTGCTGTGGAGCAGATTTTGGTGGTCTGTTGTAATGAATCAAGGCTTCATGCCGACGCTGCTGGGTATTCACCACGCTGCCGGCAAAGAGTAAAGCGTGAGCATTCGGACGGAAAGGAAAGCAAACTTGCGGGTGGCTTTGGTCCTGCATGCTTGCTGTTTTCACGTAACATTTGCATGGAACTGTGCGTGCAGTGAGAGTGGGAAGGGCAAAGAAGTCACCTCGTGCAAAGACCACCGTTCCTGTCAGCATTGAGCAGAGTCAGGCTAACAAGGTAGCACACCTGTGCATTTCCTGGTCCGTGTGAATGGCTGCAGTGCAGTCCTGCCTCCCCGGACGGCGGTGAGTCTGGAGGCGTACGGCGGGGGGTTCTGTGCCATGTGTGTGGCATAGCACATGTGCACAGGTTAAGGCTGAGCCACTTCCCCACGTGATGGAGTCTTGTTGCCCACGTTGTATAGAAAACTCAGCATGACCGCAGCTCTGCTGTGTGGCATAGCGCTGAAAATTCTACCCAGGGCGAGACTTGAGGTGATACCTGAAGAGCTTTTCACATATCCCAGACCTAGGGAAGCTCAGTGAGTGAGTTATCCTGTATCACCAGTAAGTGATGCAGGTACACACGAACACTCCCACCTTCCACAAGAGGAGACACAGGGACATCTGTGTTTAGCAACAGAAAAGCATCACGTTTGTCCTTGAGTGGCAGCCTACTCTGGGTGAGCCTAGCCATGGCTTGGAGATTATTTTTGTCTGCTAAGTGCTTATTCTTGGTTTAGAAAAACATCAAGCATTTCCTGATCTATTCAGTACTTTGTATTTGGCCTTTTGGTGCAAATGAGAAATTACTACTAGCATACTTTATGATAGTAAATTCGAAACTTCAACTGTTAATTTATTTAAACTCCTCTTTATTCTGTTGGCTGTGCCTCCTTAGTACCTGAATTCCACTCTTCATCCTTTGACTCATTTTTGAAAAATTTTGGTTCCACGTAAAAAGCGAGTTTCATTTAGGATCTTCTTGTCTATAATTTAGCAGGAAATCTTTTCTCTGAGCTCTCAGGAAAAGGAGAATGAAAGTAACAATGTTGGTCAGCAGGGCTGACCACGGGCTGGGGCGCTGCGGGGTCCCCAGGCGGGCGCTGCTTCGGCGTTTGCACTGTGACTCCTGGGGGTGAGCGCGAGGCCCCGCTTGGCGTTGCCTCTCTGAGTGTGTTTCTCACTTCAGAGTGAACGCCTTGATTCGCAACCTGATTAGCCTTGTTCAGGGTTTCCTCCTGCCAACCCCTACTACGCCTCTGTCTCTGAGTAAGAAGCAGCCTCTGGTTTTTGTGTGATTCAACTTCCCACCATCTCAGTTTCCTCAATAGAGAGCTCCTCTGGCTTTGTTTCTGTGAGTTTCGTTGTGTTTTGTTGTTGTTGTTGTTTTGTCTTTTTGTGGTGCTGGAGATCAAACCCAGGACCTTGTGCATGCAAGGCAAGAACTCTACCAGTGAGCTGCATCCCCAGCCCGCCTGTAAGTTCTTCAGTATTGAGAAAACTTCTGTAGTCTGTGTCATTGAATTATACATATAACTGCAGCTTCCTACCCTCACCTGTGTGTTTTTCTTTAAATACAGTCCTGTTTGAAAGAAACACAGTTCTGTTTGGCCTGTTTCATCAAAACATTTTTTCCTTCTTTACATGTATGCTCTTTAACTGTTTTATTGTGGCTGTAGAAAGAAGCATGGTGAAAAGGGACTATGAGGTATGGTAGAAAAACAAGTTGAATGTTTAAATTTTAAAAAAAATGTAATACCATAAAAGGCACATTGCCATTAGTTTCCCTTAAAATGTAGTCCCTCACTTCTAACGCACTTATCCCATCATTTTTGTCATTTTCTGAAGCAGGTCTGGAAGTCCTCTTTCATCAGAGTCTAGTTGTGCTGTTGTGGCTGCCTCAGTGTCCTAACTTGACTCCAAACTCTCCCCTTTCGTGGTCACGTTGACTTTTGGGAGGAACCAGATGTCACAGAGCGCCAGATCCAGTGGATAAGGTGGATGAGGACACATTGTGGTGTTTTTACAAACCTGCCTTTCTGTTGGATGACACTTGACAGCAGCATTCACTGTACTTTGGTCACTTTTCTTAGAGATACTTAGAAAGAAGACTCCAGGACTGCTTCAGAAAGTGTGGGTGATGGAATCGGTGTGTTCAAAACAAGGGGAAGTAGTTTGAGAGGAATGTTTTGAGACAGGGTCTCACTATGTAGTTCATGCTGGCCTTGAACTCACTATGTAGCCCAGGCTGGCCTGATAGCCTTGAACTTGCGGCATTCCTCCTGCCTCAGCCTCCTGAACGCTGTAATTACAGGCATGTGCCCACACCTGGCTACTGTAATACACCATATACAGTGGTACCTCAGGTCACCAATGCTTTTGTTTACAAGCAAATTTAGTTCACCAACAGAAGCATTTGGCAAAAGTTTGTTTTTGTTTGCAACTCTGCATCTGTTGCCAAGCACAACCATGGCCACCTTTCCTGCACAAACATAAATGTGACCCTTTATTCCAGAGTCATGGAACGAGGTAAATTCATGAACCTAGGTACCACTGTATTTTCCTCACAGTCACGGATTGATGACTTTTAATAAGATATTCTCTTGTGTCACATAGTTACTGATGCTTTATTGATGTTGGCTGTTTCACTGTGGTTTTTCAGGAGGAAGGGCTCAGGAGGAAGGATAGCAGTCATGTCTTTGTCATAGCAATTTAATGAATGGTTCCATGATTCTTGTCGTCGGTTGTTCTTAAGGGGCAGTGACTTGCCCCTCTCCCTTGGGACTTTTGCTGTGGTTATTTCCCTGTTGTGCAGTCCCATCCTTGTTTTTGGAAGAGACCTAGAGACACCACAGCCCCTGAGCCCCACGTACGAAGCTCAGCGAGACACAGCGAGTGGGGTCCGCATGGCACGCACAGCTGTCCCTGCTGCACTGACCAGAACCTGGCTGTCCTCTGAGTTCTCGGGGTCCACACCTCATCCCTCTGCCCTTCTTTGTTCTGTCATCTGTTTCGTCTAGAAGGGCAACAGGAAACATTGTTTTTTACCTCTGTACCAGTTAGTGTTGCTCTTGCAATGTAAGGGCTTGGGCTTCGTGAGAATGTAGCGTGTTTAGACGCAGCTAGTGCTCTCTGACTGCCACTGTTAGCAGGCACTGGATCTGGTGAATTCAGCACAGATCTGGGCCTCTATAGTCTGCTGGCCTGCAAACGCACACTCTCCTGCCTGTGCACCTCTCCGTAACATAGTGCTTTGCCCTGAGCTGGGGCTTTCTTGGCCTCGTGTCCAGTGGCAGCAGGGCAGAGGGACTCTGCAATATGTGGCGTTTTCCCACCGCATGGTGACCCCTACCTGCCTGCTGGGGAAGTTTCTCTTGTCTCCCCGTGCTTACCTTGAAATGTCTTCAGTCCTGAGACAGCAGGATTCGAAGAGACCACACAGTGCTGGCAGGGGTCTACCCCAGGTCTCCCTCGCTGCTTTCTGTGAGAAGTAGGACAAAATGGAATGTCTCTTGCCCTCTGTGTGAAGGATCAGCCGTATGCATCACCTCTGCGCCTGGGCGGCAGATGCCATTCTGCCCTGCTGCTTACTGAGGTCTGGCCCGCCTCTCCCTTGCAACCTGAGGAAACAAGGTATTTCCCACCCAAGACCATTGCTTCTTAGCTGCTTCCAGCTCAGCCAGCGATTAGAACAGACCCAGGTAGGCACATTTCCTCGGTGACGCTGGGAGTGGCCCGCAAGGGCAGGAGCCTCCTGGCCAGGGTGTGTCTTGGTGTCCCGCCTATTAGAGTTTCCCGGGAGCTCCCTAACCACCTGTGTCCTGATCCAAGCTGTCACTTTCCATGTTCTAGTTCATCTCTCCGCTGTGAGACCTGTTTCTTTAGAGGCCCCTTCGTACTTCCACGGCTTCAAAAACCAGGATGGTGTTACTCGCCTTCTTCGGAGAATTCTTGGTTTCCTTTCTGTAGTTTTCACTTTAGTATTTGCTTCCAGTGGTGTCTCCTTTTCTCCCCGCCGTGGCAGGTTATCTTCGATTGCTGTTGCAGCCCCAAGTGTGTCCCAGGCTTTCCAGTCCTGCCCTCATCCTGCCCTCCACACTGCATGGCTCCGGGCCAGGAGCTGGACTGCATTCAGACTTCCCAGCCTGCACTGCCTCTCTGTGCCTGTGTTCCCTGTCCTCGGTGTCTCAGTGTCGCCTCCTAGAGGTGGGTGTGACTTTGGACCAGTCCTCTCCTCTCCGTAAGTGCCAGTTTTCCTTTTCTCTTCCTCGCCTCACAAGTTGCTCGACTAACTGGGGCCTCATCCTCCCCAGACTTAGAATTTGTGTCCTTTTAGGTTCTTTTAGATCAAGAAGGGCACATATATTGGTACATAAGTACTTCTTAGCGTGTATAATCTGACATTCAGGTTTACGCACACTTTGTATTCCTATCGTCCTGGAAGTCCATTTCAAAATATGTAAAACTTTCATGCATTGTTGAGAGTAAGTGTCCTTAATTGAAAAAATATTTTAGGAAAGCTTTCAACCAGTTAATGAAATTGTGTAAATACAATGAAATAAATTTAAGTTCCCTTTTAAAAAAATAAAATATCCCTAAGTCTTTGTTCTTTGGTGAACTATCCCTCATCTTCAATTAATTTTGTGATATCTTAATAGAAAAGGTTAATCCACTAAATTGTTGGATTGTGTCGCTTCATTTAGAACACAGCGTTTAGTCTCATGCTTTTGAAAAGCCAATATTAAACAAAGTAATACTGAAGGACCCAATCTTATTGAAAAAACATAAATGTTGAATAGAGTTTAAAATATCAAAGCTAGAGAATGTAACGATCATTGACTTCAGTTATTTTCAAACTATTTTTTATTAACATACCTTTTTAAATGGAATATTATGCAAAACTCAAAATATAAAATAGAGCAGAACCCCTGGCTAACAGGATGAAAGCTGCCTTCCCTGTATCAGAGACCCCTGGACAGAGATTTGGGAAACGTGTGCACTGCTGAGCCCCTCATGCTACCTCTGAGTGAAGGGGTGCGGAGTTCAGGCTCATCACAAGGCTTTGCGCTACGGGGCAGCTGCCCGATTTCCATACTCCCTTCTTCTTGCCCCCACAAAATAATCTCCAGTGTTACCTGTGATTGTTTTGAAGATCATATGTGTAAGAAAGAGCTGTTGGTTTGTCCTTGGGTCGATCTGAGCTCAGATCCTAGCTTTGCTTGTCTTTTCACTCAAGCAGCTTAACACCGGTGTCCCTTATGGGATGATGAGACTTCCTTCTCTGTAAAACAGGAGCGACTCTGTTAACACATCTGTAGCACTTTGTGGATGGTCTCACCATGCCGTCATTTTAATAAGTGCTGTTCATAGTGTTGGCATCATTATTGTTGTGAAATTATTATCCTCATTTAGCTAACTATTAAAGCAGGAATTGTTTTGATCAAAAAAATTAAAATTGTTTTCATGGGAAACGTCTTTGCCAAATCGCTATTTAAAGCCCCACTTGTAGAGACCTGGCCTCAGAGTATGCATCTACTCCGCTGCCTCCCTGTGACCCTGGCCCACTGCCCCTCACGCAGAGGGCAAGGGCGTGGGGTGAACACAGTGAGGCTCTTTCTATGCTGTCCATGAGGTGGCAACGCTGGAGCTAGGGATAATTAGAAATCGCCCAGTGCTTCATGGATGTTTTTCTCAGCATCCAAGTTGTGAGCCAGCGAGTTTGCGGAGCCTTCCATGCCAGACCATCAGAAAGGGTTTCCTCTCCCCCCCACCCCGCCACACACTGAGTGACTGCACTGCCCTCCACACCTCCCTGTATTTGTCCTAGGAAAGCACCCTGGGATATTCTCAGCTAAAACTCCCCTGAACACTTCCCCACCAAAAGAAGGCAAATCCCTGTCCCTTTAACCCCTGAAGCCCGGGCTCTGCCCTCCCAATCACAGTGGCCCTTGTGCACAGGCGGGGGCTCAGCCCCGCCCAGGAGCCAGAGGGATGGGAGAAGAGTCCCGCGGGCTCCCAGGCTCCTTGGATGCCGGGTCGCTGTACATCTGGGAACACTGGGTTTAAATATCCAGGCTGCTGTTTTATGCAAAGAAACCTCACGTCTGACTATGCAGCCAATTGATTTTATTAGTCTGCATTTTGAAAATAAAGGAGTATTGGAATTTTGTAGACCTCTTTTACAGGATCATTATAAATGTGTTTAAGTGGCATTTAGAATGGTGAACTAACAGACTCATGTTTCATAGGTCTTTTGGGAAAGAGACAATAAATGGACTCTGATGTGAGCTACAGTCAGTCCTGATGTACTGATCGCCCCCACCCCGCGTTAGCGAGCCAGGCCCGGGTGATCGCATGGAAACAGACCGGGGTCTCCTAGGACTCGTGAGGGGCCACACGTGCTCTGAAGGAGTCTGAAATGGGAGAGGGGAACAAGTAGTCCCCTTTTTAGATTTTAAAGGGAAAGGGAGGTTGGAACAACAGTTTAGGGACATTAGCCCCAAGGACTGTGACTGACATTGTGTTGGTGCCAGTGCTTGGGGCTTTCCTTCCAAGGGCCACCCAGCAGTTGATCCCACGCCAGCGCTGTGCCTGGAGCTTTTCTGTGCTTGGGATACATCAGTGGGTGAGCAGCAAGCAGGGAAGTGAGCCTCTCCTCACAGAGGCTGTAGCTGGTGACCAGCAGGGTTAGGCGCTGGCGTAAGGACACGGAAGTAGCATGTCTTGGTTACTACAGCTGACACCCAAAATTAGGGAAGAAAAGGTTTATTTAGCTTATAGTTTCTGGAGATTTCCATCCATAATCAGCTGGCTCCAAGGCAGGGTGGCATGGCACAGGGACAACACTTCAAGGCAGCAGCCAGAGCAAAAGAAAACAAGCCTCTTCTCCTCCCTTATATTGTACAAAGGCCACCCCACCCATTCAGGGTGGGTGTAACACCCCCCCTTTAGGTCAGGTCTAACACTCACAAAATGTCCTTGCCCTCCTTTGCACAGGATGAGGATATTTACAAAGTAAGCACCCTAGCTCCTGCTGAGTCTCTCAAACTTCTAAACTGCTCAAGTTGATACAATGTATCAACGAAACATAGCAGCAGTGGCCCTGGATGTGGATCTTCCCCGGCTGTAGAGCAGGAGTTTGAAGAGTAGAGCGTGGATTCTGAGGCACAGGCTGCTGAGGGTTCGTGGCCACAAAACACGGTGAAAACATCTGTACTGCCTGCTGGGCTTCTTGTGAGAGCCAAGTATGCCTTGGTAGAGCAGAAAGGCTCTGGGTTAGTCTGGTCTCAGTAGGGAGCCTCAGCAGAAAGTGCACACCTGTCGTGTGGCTGTCCTCATCCCGACCCAGTCACAGCAGGTGCTTACTGATTGTTACCAGACTTAGGCACCCTGTTCAGCATGGGGGTATCCAGTGAAGCAAAGCACAGCCATGTTCTCATGATCCAGAAATTAGAATTAAACACATTACACGATGCCCATGGTAAGTTTTGCAAAGGCTGGAGAAGCATTTGCCTGTTAATACCTGTGCCTGTTTGTCAAATTAATTGGTACCCTGATGAATTGTCAGGATGAGTTCCTCATTGTGATGGGGCATTGGAAGGTAGGCGTCATGTGGCAGAGTCCTGACCCCAGCCCTGGGGTCCCTAGCCTTGGGATGTAACTCAAGGCACTCAGCTCTCTGGGACCAAGTTTCCTGCAGAATGGGGATCAAGATGGCTCTGCAAGGGCTGAGGGAGAGGATATCAGGAGACTGTGCAGAGCCGCCAAGGCACAGGAGTGCTCACCGAAGCCCAGTGGGTATCATTCTCATGACAGCTATCAGGAGACCTCAGCACATCTCCTCTACCCATGATTTTTGGCTGTGCTTTTAACCCTGGAAGAGTTTGTCAAGGACCATGATCTTCTTGGGTTGCAGTGTGGCTGAGAAGCAGCTAGAGACCCTGTGACAATGTGTAGGAGATTTGAGTCTGAACTGAGCTGCCTTCAGAGCTCCACAGGTCACCCCGGCTCCCACCCAAAGGTAAAGTGAACGGTTTCCCAGTGCCTCAGGAAGGCCTAGCAGGAGTCTGAAACTCACTCCTTGTCCTGCTCGCTGCTGGCCACCATGTGATCCGTGAGCAAAGCAACAAATACTGAGGATTCTTTCCAGATCCAGCTGATACTCCTTTCTCTGTGGAATTTAATTTTTATTTTGTAAAGCACCACATGATTATTTTTCAAAACAAGTTTGACTGGAGTAGAACGTAAGCTCCCTGAGGACCAAGGCTTTTGTTAGTGCCATCTGTGTGTGGGCAGAGAGTGGGAGTCAGCAAATCAGGGTCATGAATCTGAGTGGATTCTGAGTGCCTTAGGGAGTTTCGGCAGGGATATGAAGGATGAATAATCACCTGTGTGGGAATTTTCTAGAGAGATACAGAAGCATATAAAATCCTGACATAGAAATCAAGAAAAGGTTCAGAGGGTAGATGTTAAGTACGAGGTTGACTCAGGCATGGTGAAAGTTTCTGGCAAACAGAGGTCTGCCTTGTTTTTATTTGCTTATTTTGTTAGCACCTTTCACTGTACCCCCCATGGTAGTCTTTCTCAGCTCCCAGCTCTTTTCCTGCTAGTTAAATTCTCACTCACTTGACATAGCATGCTTGTGGCTTTTGTTGTTTCATTCTGTCCTCTGCTCTGTGTGTAGCAGCACTGGGTGACCAGAAAGAGTCCCAACTGTGAGGGTCTGCAGAGGGAAGCTCCCATCCCAGGTACTCCTAGCATACTCCAGCTTTTCCTGCCCATGGGGATTTTTGAATAAGAAAAGTGGAATTTTTCCACATTTTTGTGAAGTTTTTTGTAATTATGGTAAGGATGTTTTGATGCATTAAGGGACAGCTTTGTGCAGTTTGTTTCAAGGTCTTTATTCTTCTGTGATTTCAGTTGGCAAATCAGAAATCTTAAGTTATCCTGAGAGTTATTCACGGCCGTGCATGTCCCCTGTGGTTCTGAGATGGGCTGCATTGAGAGTGGCCCAGAACAGGAGAGCTCGCAAGTCCATGGCAAAGTATCAAAATGGGCAGGTTTGTGACACCAGTGTATTCATCTGAAAGAATGGAACTGTGGATTTTGACTTAAGGCAAATCATCTCACCTACTTTTCTCCAGAATTCAGGTCAAAATGTTCAGATGCAAGTAGAAAAGGCAAGAAAGAGTCAAGATAGGCCATGTACTATTATGTTAGTTTTCAGATTGCCCCCTTGCTCTTTTGATCATCTCATCTTTGCTAGCCCTAAAGTCCATGGGAAGAAATCAGAGTTTTGGCTTGCGCTCAATGTAGGCGACTCACAAATGTATTAAAGAAACGCACAGTACAAGTCGCAGCCAACGAACGCGTTCATGGTCTTGTTGCTTGGAACCCTTGGAAGTGAAGACTGTTTCATTCATATTATAAATGACAAACTTAGCAATTTTTTGCATGTTTTGTTTCATGGAAAGTAATAACTCCTAGGAAATCCAAAGTACTAAAGGTTGCCATTCAGAATTAAACTAGGAAAGAAAACATCATAGTGTTGGGCTTCCCACTAGCAAATGTCATGTAGACAGTGAGAGATTAAATTCAGGAATTTCAGCACCCCCCAAAAAAACTTCTTTGGGGACAAGAGAATATTCTGAGGAGTCGAAAGGAGTGGGCTAAAGTGAGTAAGCAGGGAGCCTCTGCGTTGGAACTGGGTGTTGAAGGCGAAGGCCCGATGAGGTGGGTGGAGGACCTGTCCATTGTGCTGGTCTCCAGGGACACAGAAGGTTGTGTGCAGGAGAAAGGCTGAGGTAGCACTTGGTTGAAGGGAAAGGAAAATTTCACTGATTCAGCCACACTGAAGCCGAAAGGAATAAATACATTGGTGTCCAGTTGCCTGTGGAGAGCAGAATTTTAATGTGTCACCTAGAAGTACTTTGTTAAGTTATCCAAATAGCTGTGCATGTGTCATCCTAAACTTTTAAGTCAGAATGTCATGCAAATTCAAATGCATTTTTTAAAGCTAAGTGAATGGCTGGCGCTTTGACTGGAGCCATTCACTTACCTGACCACCTCACTGCAGTTTGAAGTTTGACTTGACCGAGGTAGCAGTCTGCCATCTTCAACCGCCGCTCACCTGGCACCCTGCACCCTTGCTTTTCTGTTGATTGAGCACACAAGGTATGTTTCTAACACAGAAGTCATTTTACTGATATTTAGAATTTTTTTTTTTTAATCTCTGGCCAATTCTAACACCAACAAAACTAATGCAGTCCGAGCGCACCTCAGTAGTTTGATTTGGTAAACTTCTTTTCGAGTCATGTAAAACTCCCTTGATTTATAAAGGATTCTCTGTGCTTGTGTGGCCCGTTCTCTGAGATGAGTACATTTAGTTGGTGTGCATATCTAAGGTTTATATCACTTGGACAGCTTAGACGTTCACAGAGGAGGCAGTTTCAGTTCAAGGGTTTTTCTTTTTGGTAAAGCAACTAAGAAAAAGGATTTGTATCAAAATTCAAGCACTGAGAACAGTACTTGATTGGATAAACAGATAAGGAGCCCTGTGGAGAGCAGGAAAAGACCAGCACTCAGTCCTGTTCTGAAGTGGTGCAAGAGGACAAACGGATGGAACAAATACTTCAGCATTTGTAGATAGAATATTAGTGAACTTATTTTATGTTTTAAAATGACATTATTGCTATCTGAAATGTTTGAAAGACTCCCCAAGGATGAAAAAACATGTGAAATGTCTATCTTCCTTTGACTATTCTTGTTTTAAAATTATGCACAGCACCCCTTAACCTTAAAAGGGGTGCACACAAATGTTTGCTAGTCTTAAATGACATCCAATATGAGATCTGCTACTTTGGTTGAATTTGTTGTTGTTTTGTGTGATTGAGATTCCCTAGAACAGATAACCATCTGAAAGGGGTCATTTTCCAGGGATTCCCACACTGGGTAGATCACTGGACGGAACCTTTAACCCCACCCCATCCCAAGTCAGTGCTGATCTCTAGCTCCCAGTAAAGAGGAAAAGTGAAGAAAACTTTATCTGACCATGCCTGTATATTTGCATTGCTTTTAATTGTTTTAGTAAACTGGAAGCTTGATACTTAGTAAATTAAATTATATAAATATGCTTCATATGCATGAACATTTTTACCAACATTTTCTTCCTGTTGTGTCCACAAGGATTCCAATGGACATTTATAAGCAGTAGGAACAGAAATCTGGGTGTGAAATTTCAAATACTGAAATCCTTTCATGTGCAGCTTCTTCCTGAGATCATGGGAAAACTCGATTCACTATTCAGATCAGTTAGCCCTGAACTTCTGGGTGAGCCTGAGAACTAGCCTGGAGCCCATTAAAAACTCTGGTCCTTACAGCAGACTAACAAAGGGAATGAAGTCTGATTTACCCAGGTGTGTGCCTGAATTTAAGCAGAATCTTTGAAGTAAAGTGCACTGACTCAGAGATAGCGTAGGAAGAAGAGGAGGATGGCAGACAGGCAGAGTGTGTGGCCCAGAGCCGGGGCTGGGGTTGTGTGACACCCAGGCCTGTCCCATGCTCAGGGAGAGGAGAAGGGAGCGTGAGAGAGGGAAAGAATCCACCCAGCAAGGCCCCGAGAGCCGTGGAGAGTGCTGTGGGTGAGGAAGGGTGTGAAGACACGCACATCTTCAGGGAAGCCCTGCAGGCCACGGTGGGGCCCACCCTGCACACGTGGCCACCATGGTCCCCGAAACAGCCTTGCCTGGACGTGTGCACAGGGCATCCTGAGTTTTGGCGGGTGCAGCTGTCTGGGCTCTGTTGAGATACAGGGTCTGGGCCCAGAAGTGTAAGTGGTAGAGAGCGGACACACACAGAGGTTGAAGCCGGCCCTTCCTTGCAGGGAAGTGGGCAGGGGCACAGTCCAGGTTTGGGTGCTGCTGCCTTCGCTGTGCTATGGTGAACTTGCTGCACCCACACCTGCCCAGGTCCCCCATTCCACCTCCCCTCAACCGGGACACCATACCAT
>RJWT010005772.1:0-30348 GCA_004365215.1 Cuniculus paca | reverse complement strand
AGGAGCCCCACCTGGGTGTGAGTGGCACCTACCAACAGATGCGTAGCCTGAATGGAATAAAAAGCAAAGAAGGAAGTCTCATTTTTGTTTCTTCCCCAGGGCTTCAGTCTTTACCTTCACCTTGGACATGGTCTCCTAGCTTCCAGAACAGGCTCTTCAGCCTCTCAGTTCCACCATTAGGCATCCTGGCTTGGACTCTCAGAGGACACTACTGTGAGGTCCAGACTTCTGACCTTGGGATCTTTGGACTCTCCAGTGTTCAGCCTTTTTGCAGTCTTTCGCACTTGACTCTGTGGGTGGCCATGATAAGCCTACCTTGTAAATTCTTACATATTTATATATCTGGCATGAAAACTGTTTCTCTAGCGAGCACTGACATGTGGAGTTCTAGTCTCCCATAAAGAGAAGAAATTTGATTTATTGTAAACTGAATTTTAAGTGAAATAAATCAGGCATATAAGCCTAAATATTGCATGAGAAACCCAAAGTACAAATAACAGAAAAAGGAAAATAAAATATAAATACTAGGAAACAGGGACATAGAGTGCTTGCAAAAGTAATGGGGGCCAAGAGACGGAGGGAGGAAGAGTGAGAAGCCAAGAGAAGATTAAAAGAAAAATGAGACATGAGCTTGTAAAATTGTTTAGAATGTTCCCTAAACTACATTTGTCATCCAAATTTAATTGTAAGAAGAATTTTAATTACAGAAATATAAATGAATAAAAATATGGATTGATAATGGAAATGCTGACTTAGTTTAAGAAGCATTACAAATGTGAGGGTCTAAAAAGATAAATAAGGAATGATTCACAGCTATATACATTTACATGTAGAATATCATTGCTTTTTATTATGTCAAAATCTAAATATCATGACTCAGTTAAATGGCAGTACAGATTGACTTACCAGAGTTATCTCTATTGTTGGAACCTATTTATTTGACAAACTAAAAGATCATTGCAGAAGTCATAATCATAACTCAGTTTTTCTCCCTTGTTGTTGATTATTCTTTTAATTAGACCTTCGTGAGATGAATTGCCAATAATTATAGATCTTTCGATATCATTCTGGGAATGCAAATCCTATTAATGCTTTAATAAATAAAATGTGTTTGTAAAATCTTGAATCTTTGGAAAAATTCAAACACTCTTGTCATATAATTTTTTCAAAAGTACTTATTTGGAAAATTAGCACCTCCTATTTTTATATTAATGATAATAATTTACATCTCATTATATTGCAAGTGTATACTGCATTTCTTTAATGCTTTATTTCAGGTGAATAACTGGTTAATATATCAATTATTTTCACAAAAGAAATATTGATATTATTTGTTAACACAAATTCATAAATGAATTTTATTTCAAATTTCTATACCTACTTTATAATAAACATTGAACTTGAAATTATAAACACAAAATGTACTCATTTTTGTTTTTTTGGTGGTTGTATATAAAAATAAAAATATCTTAAGAAAAATGCATTATTAATGAAAGAAAGAATTTTAGGTCAGTATTCAGTGAGTGAAATTATGATGTACACTTTTTTTCCTGTTTCATGATATCTAGTATATATTCTGGTCTTTATTTACAGTTTTGGTTTCTCATAACAAAGAAGTAATATGATATTTACATGTGTTCAATTTTTTTTCTTAATAGTATGGTTTCATGGTGCATCTATTTACCTAGATATATCTCAAGTATACCATTCTTTATGGTTGAGTAGAACTCCATTGTAAAAAAAACAAAAAAAAAAAACACGTCTTTATCCATTCAACAGTTGTTGGGCATTTGGGCTACTTCCAAGATTTAGTTATTACTCACTGTGCTGCAATAAACATAACATAAACATCACTGTGGTATGATGTTTTTAATTCTTTTGGGAAGATGTTGAGAAGGGGAATAGCTAGGTCACATGAAACTTCTAGATGCACTTAAAAAATAAATTATTGAGTTGAAATAAAATACATCCACTCAGCCAGGTGTAGTGGCACACTCCTGTAATCCTAGCATTCAGGAGACTGAGGCAGGATGATCATTGCAAGTTCTAGACCAGCCTGGGCTACAAAGTGAGCCCAAGGCCAGTCTGAACTGCATAATAAGACCCTGTCTCAAAAAGACAAAAAAAAATACATCAATTCAAATATTAGCTTATGTATTTTTATTTTACAAAGCATACATTTATCTCCAATGCAGCAGTTAAAAGTGAAAGTATTAACTGCTAAATATTTGGAATAATATTGAATACGATTAAAAGGATTTAATTCCACAGACTATGAAGTAGAAAGTATGTCTTTATTGTGAGCAGGAGAAAGGAAACACACATATTATAAAACACAAGATTTGAGGAACTGTCACTTTGTCCCAGGGCAGGGTATGAAAGAGAATTAAAGTTCTGTGAACTGAAGTTAGAACGAGCCCCAAGGTACTAGTTGGATCCTTGAAGTGCATTACTTCAAGGATAACCCTAACAATCTTCTAAACTGGGAGTTCTAATCCTCTCACTCATGTCAATATGATGTAATATTTGTGATCTTTATATAAATTTTACCCTCAATTTCAATTTACCCTCAATCAGCATATAATTCATAAGCTATATTAAGTGACAATCACTGGCAATTTGTTTTATGGAAATCGCCCTTTGAATGTTATTTAAATTGAAGATGGGGAAGAAAAATGATTTCATATATCTCTATAAAATATGACAGAATCTTAAATCTCTTTCACTCACATGTATAAGACTGAGCACAATAGTCAATTAAGGCAACGTTTTTCAATTGCAAATTTCTCATTCTTGTAAAGGCAGTGTACAAGCAACAGTATATCCAAAGCTGCCTGGTGTAAAGCGCTAAATAAAAATTGCTCTTCTTCATCAACAGAGACATTAACTTCCTCTAAATCCTTTGTTGTCTATTACAAAGCTCTTTTCTCACTCACTCACTTACTTTGTCAAATGAATTTGAATAAATTTAGAAAACTAGGACTCAGTGACTCAGTAACCAGATATCAAATTGGCTGTTATTGGAAAACAGGTGAAAAGATACAGACTGTTACTTCTTAAGACACCACTATAGTTATGGAAATGATTGTTAGACTTATAATCAACCTGAAACAATTCACTGTTAGCATAATCCTCCTGATAAGGGAATTGTTGAAAGTAGATGAATGTTAAAATTATGTACTCTGGGTGTCACATACCTTAATCATAGCACTGCATGCACTCATTGAAGACCTGTCTTTTATTTCTGATACATGTGATTATTTTTCCTCACACTGTATAAGTTATGTGGATGACTTTCTTCCATAGCTTCTACTGCAAGTAATTAGCAAGTTTATCAATTCGATCTCCTAAATATCTATCCAAACCATCTATATCTCTCTAACCCAAGTGTGACTCCCAGAACTTAAGCCACCATCACGTCTTTTCTCAATTGCTTAGCTAACAGCCATACAATTTCTTTTAATAATTGTACTTGGATACTTTTCATCTTTTCTTTTGACAGGATGATTGTTCTAAAATGCAAACACTATTCCATTTTCCATTTTGCTTAGTATAAATTCAAAATTTCCTAATATACTGTCAGTGTTTCTTAATAAATGAGGCCCTGTCTGTTCACCTTTTTGCTCACCACTTTTACAGACTCAAGCCATTTGGAACTATGCTCAGCTGTTTGTGGATTCAATTATTTTTATTATGCTTTATTTGTTTTAAGCACTACCTGTGATCTGCCCTTACATTTGAGTAACATTTTTAATCTTTCAGAGCATACCTCCATACTACCTCCTTCAGGAAATTTTTCCAATCCATACAGGAATTATCATTTTCCCCTTCATCTATCATTTTTAGTGTCTTGTGCTTCCATCATTACATCCAAATGCAGACTTCACAATAACAAGGGAATTGATTATTCTACCAACTCTATGATCATATTGTATAGGAAACATAGGTTCAAATTTAAAGAAAATATTATATGAATGATATTTGAAATGAATGTGTTAGAAGATTGAAATAAAAAATCATAGTGTGTTTGGCAGCAGGAATTTGGAGAGAGAATAACATAGTAACTTTTGAAGCAATTCTGACCTTATATTCCCTCTAGGGAAATTGTTGCCTGTATAAATGAGACATCAAAACTATGCACTGAGATATCATTATAAGTGAGAAAAAATGAAAATAACCCAAATATCCTATGACAGGAAATGTAAAAATAACTTTTGATGTGTTCTTGCAATTAGATATCATGGAGAGCTGGGAAATGAATGACCTAGAAGTGCCTATATCAGCAGGAATTGTCTGGTAGGGTTATATTAGTTGTGGAATCAATAAAGTAGGGTATAATCATTTCTTTATCTACTAGTCTGGTACATTCTTATATGATAATAAATATGGACTCTGTTAAAAGATGGAGAAGCTTGGGATCAGGATTTAAATTGTGTCTGAAGCATTTTACCAGTTAGAAAACATTAATCAAGTAAAACAAAAATTGACATTTCTTAGAGGTGATGCTTTCACTTTTTATTCAAACTTTTTATGATCTAAAAATTAAGAAAATATTATATAGGCCTATGTTTCATTTAAAATTAACTATATAGTACTATACAATAAGATATGAAGCAACAATGATTTATTATTTCTCAATCAAAGGAGATATGAGGCAGTTTTTCTTTTGATTTCCTTTGTGTTCACTCGCACACAGATTAGCACTGGGTTTGGCAAGAGCACTGGGTAAAGCTGTGCTTCTTTCTTTCCAGATATTTCCCAGCATGGCAATGTCAGGGCATCTTTCCAAGAGTAAAAGCACAAGCTAGAAGTCTAGTTTTGGAATCTACAAAACCACAAGTCACAAATACACCTCAGACAGAAGGCATGAAATTAATTCCATCTTGATGAACAGAGCAGAAAATGTACAGTGCAAAAAACCATGTGAACTAGCATGGAAGGAACGCATGGCCATGTTTGAGTAATCATGCCCATATTATCCATTTTTCCTATAACCACACTACTGATATCTAATGAGATAAGACCAGTATTTATAGGCTTATTTTGATCAAAACTCTAAGGATGTTGCAGGGGTTATTTATTTCTTTGGTTTTCATTGTTTCCTACTGGGAATTTATCTATTGCTACTAACGGGTTCCAAATTTTCTTAAATAAGTAGACATTTTATCTTCCAATTTATAAAAATGTCTAGATGATCAGTGAAGAATTGTGATCATTTTCCACGGGTTGACTTGCTTTTGGAAGGTGGTTACCATTTGTATTAGTCAGGGTTCTACCAGGGAAAACAGATATAACCTGAGATATACAAATGTATAAGAAATTACAAGGTTGGCTTACGATGGTCAGTCACAGAGTGGGATGAGAAAGTGTGCAGAAGGTGTCTGAACGCTGGAAAAGGATTCAATCCAAGGTGTGGAGTTCACCCTAGTGTACCGTAAAAGTCCACACCAGCAGGTAGATAGGTCTGCGACAGAAAGTCCAAGGGGCTACACTGGAAGGATGAAGAGTCTACACTGGAAGCCAGGGGATGATGGCCAAGCCAAAGGCGAAGACTGGAGTTCCTCCAAAGAATGGAATTCATTCTGCCTTCCTTCTTCCCTTTTATATGGTCCAGGTGATGAGCCACCCTAGGGTGGGTCTTCTACATCCTAGGGTATAGAATTGCTAAGCAAATTTAGTTAAGCTTCTAAATATCTCAAGTTGACACAATCAATCAACCAAGACAGTATTACAGGGGCTACATTCCCTGTTCCTTTTCGGATCTAGATAAGTTTACAGCATTGAATCCCGGGTGGAGTAAACCAGGTGAAAGAGATGAATGCTCCCTCTGGAACTAGTCTATAGAAACTTCCACAGAGTTCACCATACTACTATTTTGTCCTATATGTAGGCAGTGGGTGGACCACTTTGAAGTGATTTTTGAAGTTACTTGTCAAAAATAGAAGAGACTTCGTTATCATGCATCTATGAACAACTATGCACAGACTTATCTTCTTAATTTGTCATCCCCACTAAAAATTATCATATGTACTGAAGAAAAAATTCTCTTTGTAATTACAAAGATTTCAGGAATTATTATTTCAGCTAATATTAGGTTGAACTCTAAAAGTCTATACTCTCTTCAAAAGGGACATAGCATGATACTACTTAAATGGACATCTGAAAAAAATACAGTTATACAATGGGACATGATTTATTTATTTGTTTAGTAAGTATTACACAGAAGTATACTTAAATAAATGAGGTGCTAAATAATAAAACAATATAAAATGAAATAGTATTTAAGAATATTTATTTTTTGAAAAACTTCAGAGATTTTTTTCATTATAATAACTCACAAGAGTAAGAAGAAAAATCTTTCTAAGGGTTTTTTAATGAGAAAGAGAAATTCAAGTAATTTGTGTCTACATTTGAATTCCACCTTGCCTCAAATGGATACATCATAATTTATAAAGCGAGCTTTAGAGGACATTAAGAGTGATGCATTATAAAATATGTACTTGC
The DNA here is from genome assembly GCA_004365215.1 of Cuniculus paca. Lineage (NCBI taxonomy): Eukaryota > Metazoa > Chordata > Mammalia > Rodentia > Cuniculidae > Cuniculus > Cuniculus paca. The sequence continues at coordinate 23,844 of RJWT010005772.1, read as the reverse complement.
CTTCAAAATATGCTAGGCAAATGTCCACCACCAAACAGATACCTAAAACAGTGTCTGAAAAAATAATTTAAAAAATAGTGACTCACACTGAGTACTAAGTCATAAATATTGGAGTAGAATTTCCCTTTATTGTGCAAATACAGAATTGAAACAGTAATAGTGTATAAATAACTACAATTGAATAATTATTAGTATATAAAATATAGGGGAGGTCAAATATTGGAAGCTATAAAGACAGATAATAACTTAGCAGAAAATCGCAGCAATTCATTTAGTGTGCTAAATAATGAACACTGCTGATCCAGGTTCAAACTGAAAAATAGTTAATATTCAGTTAATAATAGGTAATAGGGGAAAATGCACACTTTGGTTTATTTAATGGAGACACAATATTCCCCAAATGAAGTATTTTGTTGCAAGGATTAAATTATCTATACTGAATCAATTTAAATGGTTTCTAAACAATAGAATCTGTAAAGTATTAAAATATTAAAAGTGTAATTACGCTTTTCCTTTCCACTGGAAATTGAACATTTAGAGTCCTAAAGGTTGTATACAATTTCTGTTTAAATCTCAAAACTCTGTTAAGTATATAATTTCTGTTAAAATTGGTAAAACAATGAAAAGAACCTGAAAAAAGTTGTTTAGTTGTTAGAGAAATCCCATCCAATCAAAACAATTCCTCTTTTAGAACTAACACTATGTTGAGTCACACAAATTCATTTAAAAAATATTTAACTTTCAGTATTTCCTAATTTTCTGCAGCAAATGCATATGCTATGTGACATTGTGAAATGTATATAACAAAGAAAATAATGTAGAAAATTAAATAAGCTATTCTTGCATTCTTAGTGACAGTCCTGATTGTTTTACTCTTAATCATGTTTTTGGGAGACTATATTGATCATGGAGTTATTAAAATAATAAATAACATAATTCTCTTTAGAAAATTCTCTCATATCTTCTGTATAATGACATGGTTTTTTTCTCATGTAGATTTCACTAAATTTTAACAGATAAATTAACTGATAAGTATGAAAAGATAACAAAAAAATATCAAGCTGAGTAATATATAAAATAAGGTTGAGGACCCTCTCAAATGAAATTTGTATTGAGACAACCAGATCATTAAGTAGGAATGAACACTGAGAACTTTTTTAAAAACTAGAATGATTGCAAGACCTTTACAGCTAAGATAAGTTTTGATTTGAGTTGATTTACAGAAAAAAATTATGAGGGAAATATAGGAAAAATCACATTTCAATTGTTGATTCCGCCTCATATTATTCTCACACTTTGTTGGATGGATATAAATTGTCATCAATAATTTGGAATGTACTTACCTGTATCCTGTCAAAATCTTAAAAATGTCATTTATTTAAGGTAGTTGCTCAGGGTACAAGATATGGGCATAAAAATTTTTCCCATCGATATTAGCACAAACCTTCCTTTTTAATGAACTCAGAAACACTAAGCGTATAACTGACTTGCATTTTTCTCTTTTCTCTACAGTCCTTTGTATAATGTTTTAACTATTATTCTTCTATTATGTTGTTATGAAATTTTGTTTTACCTTTTTTCCATAAAATAAAAAAAATTAAAGTGTCATGTCTCAAGAGTTTATAATCCAGTTCTATAAAAAGAATCTAGGGAGATAAAATAGAAACCATTGGCAAAGAACAGCCATCTGGCACCAGTCTAGAGAAATAATGGGTAACTATGGCTTACAGCAAATGATGTGATTTGCATTTACTCAGCATTGTCCTTCATTTTTCTCAAACAGAAGTGAAGAGGTCGGGGGAAAGAACAACTTTCAAAATTCCTTTTCTCAGGAAAGAGCTTTGGTAAAGGGAGTAGAGCTATGCCGATCTTAGACCTTACATTTTACTGGTCTCCACATCTGAAAGTCAATGCTGGATAAATAGGAAGACTGGGTTTTGGAAGATGTTATTCTTTAGGCAGAAGCATTTTGCTGTAGTACATGAGGAAAAATTACAGTATTGTAATGCAGAAGAAACCATCATAAGACTGCACAGTCACTCATGTTCCTGCTTTATAAGCCCAAATGGGTATTGTAAGTTCAAGAAGCTGGTCAAAAACCCAAACAGCCTAACATAAATCTGAACCGTTGTGAACTGGGTGGATCATTAAATGAAGAATATCTGAACTGACAATACTCTCCTTCATCCTTGATGACCTCTTACTATTGGGTACCTGGCCAAGATCCCCAGTCTCCCAAACGAGTGTATGGTGAAGGCTTAAATAAATGAGACAGGTGGTATGATTTTAGGGCCCCAGGAGGGTCAAAACTCTCTACAGAGTTTGAGACTCTGAGGGCTGAGACAAGGAATGTCTCTGGGTGACCCATATTTATTAGGTCTTCAAACAAAGAGATGGGATAATGAGGGTTGGATCTTGGGAGTAGTTTAAGGACTTTTTCAAGTAACAGATTATGTTAATTTAGGAGAACTATCTTAGGAGAAAGTCTGCAGGTGGCATTACAGGAGTGAAATACCTGCAGCTACAGTCTTTATTCAGTTAATTGGGGTTGGAGCCAGGTGTCCTCAGCTGTGGTCTTCTCTTGCCCTTTGAGGTGTCTCTTTGTTCTCAGGTCGGCCATGCCCCAACCACGCTACAGCCCTGCACGGGTGTTCAATTTCCAGCTTCAGTGGCTTCCACCATCTTGCTATCTACTACCCCGTTTCCCAGTAGTATCACCCTAATATAAAGTAATTTAATTCTATATTTCAAGTTCTTGCTCCCAAATTTTCTCAAGTGAGGATAACTCTACAATGTAGAGTACTCTACAATGTATTTATTTCATTTTATTTTAACTTACATAAAAATGAAAATTGTATATTAAGAGATAATAATGTCCACTATAGCATGCATTGCATACTGTTTAAATTATATTTATTTCCTCAAGGACTTATCATATCTTTACTGTGAAAAGTTTTAAAATCCTTTCTTCCATTAGTTAACAGTAAATTATTCTTATTTATAGTCCCCCCTAATGTGCACTATTTACCAGAACTTTGTTCCTATTTAACTAAAACGTAAGTGTCCATTAGCCCCTCTTTCCCTCCCCCATCTCTACTCTCTCCAGTCACCTGTAACCACCATTCATTCTACTGCTATGACATCATTTTTTAAACTCCTACGTATCTGTTAGATCATACAGTATGTGTCTTTTTGTACTAACTTATTTTGCTTAACATAAAGATCTCCAGTTCCAGCTATGTTGTTTTGGATAACAGGATTTGATTATTTATATGGCTCATACCCTTTCAGTCTACATATTACCATGTTTTCTTAATCCACTCTTCAGTTGACAATTAGATTATTTCCACATATTAGCTATTGTGAATATTGCTGCAATGAACATGAGCAGGCTGTCTTCTCTTCAACATACTGAATGATATACATGCATACGTATATGTATACATATATGTATATGTATATGTATATGTGAGCCTCCATATTACCTTCCATGACTATACTAGTTTCCATTCTCAACTGTGTGCAAAGATTCTTTTCTCAAGACCTTTACCAGCATTTTTAACATTTTTTTGGTGAATGCAAGTTTATTTTTAAGAGCTTATCTACAAATTTCTAAGAAACCAAAAAAAATTACTTTTACATACTCCCAAATTCATATATTTGAGAAACATAATCCTAGCAACAACAGGTTTTACAAATTTCAGACTGACATATACTAATTGCTTGTTAAACTCATGATTAGACCTACCCACTTCCATACATACAGGGAAGAAGTCCAGGGGCTTTCTTTACCAGAATTTCTTGAAAACAGATTTCTGACTTGGGTTATGCTAATGAAAATCATTAAAAAGTGATTTCGAAAGTGAAAATAAAAAAACTGTTATTCTATGATAGCAACTACTGAAAGACTGTAGACTGGAAAATTGCAGGAAGTTTTACGCAAGATCCTTTTAACCAAAATCTTGGATGCTCCAAACAAATTACATTATCTATGGAGGCTTCTCAGAGAAACCTCTACGTGTTGGTTGAAGAATTTTTCTGCAGGTGTTTGTCATGGTGGATGGCTCTGGCTCCTTGCATTATGTTCCTTCATTTTTTGAAATATTTGAGTGTCTTGTATTCTTTACATAATCTTGATTAATCAATCAGAATTCTCAGTAGATTGTATCTGAAACGCTAATTTTAAGAATATGTCCTTCATCTACATCAAAGACCGAATTCAGCATGTTTATTAGCAGATTTTTGAAGACTTTAAAAAAGTACAAATCTCACTATTCATGAGCAAGTTCTGCGGTATTAAATAAAAATATTCTAATTTAGACAAATGAATATGAACTAAAACAAGTATGATTTTATGATGTGAATTATCCTAAATACCCTTTCAATTTAGCTTTTGTAATGTATTTCTAATTTATTTTGCCTATGTAATACTAGTATATGTATGATTCTCTTTCCCATAGAACATATTAAGAATTATTGATCACTATTAGATAGTTTGCTCAATTTTCCAGGTATTTACAATAATGTATTTTGGTTTCTTTTTTACCTAGTAAAATATAGTAAAGATAAATATTACATTTTGGCCTTATATTCAAGACATTATCTCAAAAAAATGGTTTGATATAGTGTTCACATTAATAATTTTGTGCCCATCTTCTGAGTGTTCAGTTAATACTACTGTAAATGTCACTGAAAATACTAGTTTAATTTCTGGGTAAACACAAACTGGTATCAAGTAAATTTAGTAAATACACATGTATATAAGATTTTAATTTCCAAAAAATTATAACGTAGCAATGTCCATTTCACAAAATTCTACAAAGAACTGTAAAAAGAGTGTTAAGTACATGAGTTCTCATGAATCTAGTCATGAGAGCTCTAAGAAAAAAAGCAGAATGAGTCTTGATTAATGTCTTAAATTAAATTACTTCAGTTTTGATTAATTTAAAAGTATCATTAGATATACCTAAACTCCTTATTAAATCCAATCAAGACTGATTTAGAGAGACTGAGAAAATAAACATAATTAAAACTCAGTCTACCACTAGGAATATCAATTCTAAAAGTGTTGGTACAGTTAGATTATATTTTAATATGAGCAGTCAACTCATCTACTATTTTTTCTGTTACAGAATTAGAAAAAGTAACTTGGGCAATCTTTTAAAATTGTATTTGTTTTCATTTAAAAGAATTTTGCAGGAGTGTGCAATTAATTTCACCTGACTTATTTACTCACAGAACATTAAAATAACAAATTACACTCAGAATATATTTCCATCATAAATAACAATACAACATAAAATGATAAATATGTAATCTCTGAAGAAATTTATAATGATGATTCCACAATTTGTTTAAAATTTTCCTTTTTATCTTAATTTTAAAGCTCACATAAAACTTTATTGTTAATTTGTAGTTTATTAGCATGTTCTATGTTATTTAATTAAAGATAAATTTATCACAAGAACAGAGGTAAAATTTGGTGGGTCTTAAAATTAATAACACATCTATTTTGGTATTAATCTTCTAACTTTTTTATTTTAAAGTAGTAAAAGTAGATATTAATAAAGAATATATAAAAGCATTCTTCTTACTTGTATTCAAAAAATTTAAAAATTTCATAAAAAATTTAGCGACTAATGATGTATAATATACTGTGTATCATAACCTTACAGGAATGGCCAAAATGTTACTCAGAGTTCACATCAAAGACAAAAAAAAAATCTCTCTTGCAAAGAAGGTAACAAACAAATAAATGGACATAATAAGTATCAAAATAAAATTTGAGAATTTGATGGAGACGTATGTTTGAGATTTAATTTACTTGGAAGGACCAGGAAATAACATTCTTCAAATTCAAAAATAGAAAAATATTTTAAGAACTTAATGCATAAATTTTATATGAGTTGTATCATTGGCATATAATTTTGATTTTAATTGAGTTTATCAAAATTCCTATTACCAAATATATACCAAATTATTACCTATCTCTGGAAAAGAAAGACAGTATATAGTTGACATTAAATCCTTAATGACCAGTAGGTCTTCAAGTCTTGGAGAAAAGTGATGGTATATGCAACAAATAATTTTAAATCACACTTGTAAAATAGTTTCTGTCAAATTAACGAACATAGTAGCATTCACAGACATGAGAATGATTATATCCATCTAGTTGTCTGCTTACAAAAATTCAATATAATTTCACCACAACTGAGTAATACATTCAGAATTGAACATGAATGGGGGAATAAGGGTAAAACAAGCTGCATGATATTAGAGAGATGATATTTCCTAACTGAGCTCAACAGACTCTAAGTACAGCAAAACAAAAATGTAGTTGATAAGATGAGTTTAAAAAAATTAAAAAGCAATGTTTTGTAGTCTCTGACAACTGTCCAAGGTATGGATAGCAAATGAAGAAACATCGTGTGTGTGTGTGTGTGTGTGTGTGTGTGTGTGTGTGTGTTTGGTAAGACCCCAAAAGCACAGACAATGAAAGTAAATTAGATAAATATGATTACATCAAACTAAGAAGTTCTGAACAGCAAAGGAAATAGTTATTAGAGCTATGAGACAACAAACAGGATGGGAGAAAAATTTTGCCAACAATTAGTCAAAGGAGTTATATTTCAATATATAAGGAATTCAAAGATAATCAGATTAAATATAGGGTAATTGCATGAATAGAATGTTATAAGAAGAATTTCAGGAAAATATCCATGTTTATAGCAACACAATTCAAAACAGCTAAATCCTGAAAGTAGCCTATATGTTTGTCCATCAACAAATGAAAAGTTAAAGACAGTATGGTCTTTATACATATTGGTATACTAACTTTTCCATAAAGACACATAAACTTGAGTCATTTATAGTCATATAAATGAGGTGCAAAATAAAGCAGTGAGATAAATCTCTGCAAAATGGAATGGCACCAAGAGACTGAGGGATGAGGGAGGGAAAAGAGGATAAGAAAAGAATTAAGATATGTTATGTACATGTGCCAATGCTTCATAAAGAGTTTGATCATTATATACTGAAAACATCCATTAGTAAAAAAAAATGCAACAAAAAGAAAATGACAAAAAAGACAAGACTTTTCAATGGACAGCAAATTTATAAAAATAATCCTCAATATCATTACCCATAAGGGAACAGTAAGTCAAAACCAGTATGTGATATTACTATACACCATTTAGAATGGTTATCAAAAATATATAACATGCTATTGGAGATATCAAAAAATTAGACTAATACAATTTTGGAAGGAATATAAATTAGTACAGTCATTACAGAGAACTAAAAATAGATCTACCATATAATTCTGATATCCCACATTTGGATATATGGCCAAAGAGTATGAATTCAGCATATCACAGAGATACTCAAATGCATATTTATTTATTGATTTATTTTATGCACATTTATTTATTTTATATTTATTTATTAATATTATGACAATATTAAAAATGGTTAAGTTAGGAAATCAAATGAGGTATGCAACAGTGGAAGTGTGCACAAAAAATCATGTGGTATATATACACAATAGAATATTATTCAGTCAAGTACATAACATCCAATCATTTACAATAAAATGGATAAAACTTAAAGACATACTGTGAAGGGGAGTCAGACACTGAATTCCCAACATTGCACATAGTCTTTTATATGGAAAATGAAAAAACGAACTCAAATACAGAATAGTGACATGAAGAACAGAGGTGTACAGGAGAGAGTAGACAGATAAAGCAGGGTTATGAGATCCAAAACCTTATCACAGTATAGAGACTACAGTTCACAATAATGTGTCTTTTATGAATAACTAAAAGAGAGGAGGTTGAAAGCTACCAATGGAAATGCTAATTACCCAGGTTGTAATAGTGTATATTTTATGTATGGATTGGAATGTTACACTGTGATAGACATAGCTATATATATAGATACAGATGACATAGATGATATAGATATAGGTAGGTACTGAATCAAATTCAATGGTTAGGTCCAGTGTTAACTGTATGAGGAAATTTGATTCATCCTTTGTCCAGTTTGGTTTATGACAGAAGCATAGAAAGGATTAAGTTCATGAACCAAGGTATCACTGTACAATCATTATGCATTAATTCGAAATACCTATTTAAATACCTATTTAAACTGCCCACTACCCTGATTTGGTCTTTTGAAATTGTATTACGGCACTGTAATCCATGAACTTAACTATAATAATAATAAAAATAAGACAAAATAAAACATGCAGCAGAATTTAACAAATTTTGTAAACAGAACTGTTATGAATTAAAAACTGGTGGTAAATTTAACACCAGCTGAGTTAAATCAGCATGGTGCTGAGTGTAGATGACCCACCGGCGGAAAGTTACCAGCATAAAAAGAGACATGGAGAGAAAGAGCGGTGGTGTTGTGGGTTCTCCTAAGTGCTGCTGTTTGGAGCCATTGGTTCTCCTGGAGGAGCTTGTCAGGCTGGCTCCCCAGTATGACTTTGGTCATTATCATCGGAGGAGCTCAGGACCTCGTCCCTGAGAGTGGCTACAGTTCACTTTGGGGAGCTCTGGTCCTTATGTTGAGTATAACTTCCTGGCTCCAGAGGGTTGCTGTTTAAACTTCAGGTAAAGTCATGCTGGCTTCCTGGAAGGAACTCAACTGTTCTCATCTTCGGAGGAGCGCGGGACCTCATTGTCGCTGAGGATGGCTGTAGTACTTTTCGGGGAGCCCTGGTCCTCATTTGAGCGTTGCTTTTTGGCTTCACTATAGAACCCTCAAGCTATTAGCACAGATCCTTCATCCTACTGGCATAGACTTTCTAGCTTCCACCACTGGTCTTGGGGCCTTCCCAGAACAGATTTTGGTGTTGGACAGATTTCCTGCACTTTCTTGTGTTTAACACTGGGTAACCATCATAAATAATATTATAAATTCTGTGTCCTGATTGTAATCTTTCTCCCTGCAACCCCTGACTACAACAAGAACTAATCAGGGGAATTAATTCTGAAAACCCTATGAATGAATGGTAAATTTAATAACTACACAAGTCGACTTAATTTTAAATTAATCAAATTCAAAGCAAAAAATAGCAAATTTGCTAAAATCAGTAAGAATAGCAAAACCTGCAACATTTGAGCCATAACTTGTTCAATCAATCTCCCTTTCCTGGATACAAGTAAGAAATGGGGCTTTTGTCTTCAAGAAGTAAAGCTGCTTCTCCTAGAAGCTCCCAGTGTGAGCTGGTTTCACAGAGAATCGAGGTAAGTAGGCACCAGTTACAATTTGCCACTTTATCAGCCCTCTTGAAGAAGCTTCATTCTGAAGAGGCACAGCTAACAGGAATAGATCTCCCTTTCTTCCCTCAGACATCTTCCTATGGTGTAAGCTCCAGCCTCAACAGGTTGAAAATACTGGGGCTCCAGCCACCACACTTCATGCATTTGTATGTCTGTGGTTTTATGCAATCAGAGAAAAGCTAGATTGTCAGGAGCTGTTACCCATTCCATGGCCCCCTCCTTATAATGGGTGTCAGTCTAGGACAGAGGGTCCATCATCCCTGGAAACAGTACAGTGGTGTGGAGCTTCTGACCAAAAGGAAAATTAGGCCATAGCAAAAAGAGCTCTGTGCAGAGCGTGGTGATGAAATAGATTTGATTTAAGCACCATACATAAGGTCCTTGTGAAAAACAAGAGATCCTAATAGAAGGAAAGAAATGGCAGTAACTCTGGTAAAAGCAAAATAGAAATGAAGATATGAGAATCAATGTGAAAGATAATCAAAAATATCTGTTCTGGGTTCAGAATCAACTTTTCGTGTCAAGAAAGTCTTGTGCAAATGCTAAGTTGAACCCTCTCAGACACAATCAGATTCAGACACTGAGTAGACTTGATAATATTCTCCAGTGCATGCAGAGTCCTGGCAGTGCAAGAAAGAAATCTCACTGGCACAAGGATTTAAAAGTTACCTGTGACCAGACTGACTGAACAATAAGCTAGAGTCATTCAAGAGCTACTCCTAAGAGTCAAAAGATTAAAATACTATTACTGCCATCACTAACAACCTGGAGGAATATATGCACATCTGTATTTGCTTTCTGTGGCTGCTATAACAAATTGCCATAAGGATAATAGCATAAAATGATGTCTGTATCACTGCACTTACGGTTTTAGTAGGAGAAAATGAAGATGTGTGTGCAGGGTTGAGCTCATTTTTAGAGCTCTGGATGATAAATCTCCTTGGGTTTATGTTTCAGTTTCTGGAGATCATTTGGATTCTTTACTCTTGCCTAGATTGCTCCTTACTCATTTTCATATTCAATATTTTCTGATGGAGTTCTACATGCACTTTACCATCTGACTTATCCTCCTGTGCTTCTTTCCTTTAAGACATTTATCGTTAACCTCGGTAAACCAGGATTTGAATCCCGTTTAGAGGCAGATTGTTAGCAATGATAACCCTATTCACAACTTTAAATTGACTTTTGCTAGTCAAGCTATTATATTTGACACAAGTCTCAGGCATGACGATGTGAGAATTTTTGAGGGGCCGTCTCTGATGACCACATACTCAAGTGAGCATCCTCTCAAAACTGAGCAGAAAAAGAAACTCTATGCTACTAGTCCTTAGTTAAATGTGGAAAAACAACCAAATAAAATCTATAATAACCACCTCCAATGCATGCACACAAACACACACACACACACACACACACACACACACACACACACATTTTTAGTAGTGAAGCATAAAAAGCCTGAATCACTAATGGGTCTTTCAGCTTGACCCTAGATCAATAAAGTTTATTCTACAGTAAGGATAATACCCATTAGCTGGAGAGTCCAACTAAAAGATTAAGAACCAGGTAAAAAGTACAGACGTAGAAAGCATCACACTGAAGGAGAAATAAAATGCACAGAATTACTTCACTAAAGTAAACTAAAATAATGATGAAGAACTATGAAACTCACTCAGGAGGCTGAGGCAGGAGGATCATTGCAAGTTCGAGACCAGCCTGGGCTACAAAGTGAAGTGAGCCCAAGGCCGGCCTGAACTGCATAATGATTCTATCTCAAAAAGACAAAACAAAAAACAACAACAAAAAAAACCCCCCAAAAACTATGAAACTCATGAGCAAATAACAACCTTCCCTGAGGAAAATAAATTTCAAAAGCAGCAAAAATATGTGATACAAAATATTAAGTTTCAACCAAAATCATGAGGCATGGGAAGAAATAAAACACAATGTGACTGATACACAGGAAAAGAAAAAAGAAGTAATGAAAATTGCCTTGGAATTAGCCCATGTAGTTGATTTAAGAGTTTGAATGGGCAGAAACAAGCATGAACCAACTTCTAAATAAATTAATATTGTAGAGTGTTAAGGAACAGAGAAAAACTTAACGAAAAATTAATAAAACATATATAAGTGATAAGATATTCTATAAAATTGATGTAGAAAAAGATGTTCAACCTAATAAAAAACACGTGTGATTAAAAACTACAGCTAACTTCATGGTTGCTGGTGGAAGAGGACATATAAGATCAGAATGAGACACTGGTCTTCAGTCTTGTCATTTCTGTTCATTATTGTATTGGAAATTATAGTCAGAACAATTAGGGAAGAAAGACAAACAGAAGATACGTAGATTTTAAAAGAAGTAAAATTACTTCTACTAGAGATGACATGTTAGCTGTGAGAAACCCTAAGAAAAGTACTAGAAAAACATTAGAATAAGCAAACACATGCAGCAACATATAAGATAAAGTTTAAACAATAATTCTATTTCTATACAGTAGCAATGAATATTTAAATATGGAATGAAGGGAACAAGTTTATAATTACATAAACAAGTGTACATATATTTTAAAAATGAGTGGAAAACATATAGTGATAACTATAAAACTATTGAAATAAATTTTAAAATAACTCAATAGATTGCCAGGCATTTCATATTCATAGGTCAGAAGATTAATAATTTCAAGGTGGCAGTAATAACTGAATTACCTGTCCTTAGGGTTAAGATCTTTTTTGGGGTAATAAAGATAGTGAGAGATCGAACAATAATAAATTTGATATATACTGTCCAGTATTGTTAACAATAAGCATAATATTGTACAGGAAATCTCTAGAACTCATTTATCTTTTACTGTGAACATATAACGACTGGACAACAAATCCTCATTTCAAGTTTCCCTAGCTTCTGGAACCAATCATTCTAATATCTTTTTCTATGAATTTGACTATGTTAGCTACTTCTTGTAAATGGAATACAACAGTACTCTTCTTTCTGTTTTTTATCAATATCCTGCCCTCAATATTCATCCATGTTTCTACATATGTATAATTTCTTTTGTTTTTAAAGTCTAAATGGTGTTTCATTGTTTGTATATTCCACATTTTCTTTATTCATGTGTCAAAAGTTGCACATTTCGCTAATTTGAGTAAATCTACAATGAACAGGGAAGTATGCATATCTTGATCTTGATATCAATTCTCATGGATAAATGGACACAAAACTAAAAATGCTAAAGTATAGGTAAATTCTATTTATACCCATAAATACGTATGTATATAAAAATATATATACACAAAATCATATTTAAATTTTTATAGCACCCAGGTGTGAAGTCAAGGACTTGTACTTGTCATGCAAGTGGTATACCACAAAATTATATCCACAGGTTCTATAATTTTCTTGGTTGTTTAGAAATTTCCTTACTGTTTTCCATAGTGGATTCACAATTTTACATTCCCAACTACAGTACACAGTGTTCCAATTAGTCTACATTCTTATTAATACTTGTAAACATTTGATTATTTTGGTAACAGTTAAACAGGCATGATGTGCTATCTCATTCTAGTTTCGTTTGCATTTCCTGATGACTGACAATGTTGAGCATCTTATAATGCAGTGGCACTGTGGTTCACAAACACTTTTGTTTGCCCACAGTTTGGTTCACATACAGAGGCTTATGGAAAAAAATTTGTTTTTGCTTAGAATTCTATATCAGATGATGAACACAATAGCAGCCATCTTTTCCACACAAACACAATCATGGCCATCTTTTCCAGAATCATTGAATGAATTAGGTTCATGGACTGACGTACCACTGTGTATCAGTTTTCCACCGATATATCTTCTTTGCAGAAGTATCCATGCAGTGAAACTCTAACCAAGCAAGGTATTCTAAAAAAAAAAGTAATAAATATTCTATTTTAGTATGCCAGAAGCATTTGGCTATGTGGTATCAGCTTGATTGCACAGTTTACGCTAACAGTGTAATTTATGGGGAATACCTATTTTTTTCTCTGGTGGCTGGAGTCTGAATAATGAAAATTACACAGTTGCTTCATAACTCTTTTTTTATTTGCTTTGTTTTGTTTTTTCATTTTTGAGACAGGATTTCACTATGTGGTTCAGACTGGTCTTGAACTCACTTTATAGCTCAGGCTGGCCTCGAACTCACAGTGATCTTGTCTCAGCCTACCAAGTGCTAAGATTAAGGGCGACTGCTGCATAACTCTTTGACTGTCAATAAAAACCCTGGGTACCAACACTTGGGAAATCTTCACTGGTTGGCAACAGTCATGGTACTGTCATATATATCTTTAAATGAAATAAAGGCACACATTTAAAAAAGAGCAACAGATTGCCTTTTAATACTCAAAAAACCTTAATTGTCACAATATCAATGAGTTTTAAGTTTGAATCTATGATTTTAGTGCATCGCAAATGTAAATTTTTGACAAATATTACATTGTTTGGTGATGTGAAGGGTGCATATATGTTTTCTCTCAGATAACCCAGATGTTTGATCAATCAGAACAATATATTACAGAATTTAGCAATGCATTATATATTATAAATAATTTTATATTTGTCTCTGACTTTATTGGCTTATTTTAAATGAAAATGAATGTCATGATTATTTGAAGAAGATATATATTTTAGTTCTGAGTTCTTAACTATTAGTTTTCCTGTAATAATGTATGGCTTTCATTTTACTTGAATTACAATATACTTTTCTCCACATAGAAAAAACTAGTACAAGGATTAAAATTTCTTTAAGGACATTGCTCTCATTTACTTCTTGATTTACGAAACATAGCACTTATTTTATATCTATTGTATTCTGTATTATATTCTAATTAAGAACAGAGCACTAACATACAAATAATATATGATGTTTTGCAAATGAGAAACTCGTGGATAAGTAAACATTAAGTTTTTTAAAGAGGAAGTATCAGCCAGGAAGGAGCATAAAATGTTTAAATAGTTTGAAGTGGGTAAAGGGAAAGAGCAATTAACTGGTAATGATGAAGGCATGCAGGAGAGTTTAGCATTTAATGAGGCCTTTTGGTCTGTATGCCAAAAGTCTGAAAATTCTAGTTTTATTTTTAATGCGTTACATATTTATCGTGAACTGTATTCATTTATTCATTCATTCAAAATCATTTAAAGAGATAATTTTCTACCACATTCAAGAATATGTGTAACTTTCTAGAAGTAAGTAAGCAAAAATACAACTATTACCCCTACTATAATCTCCTACAAATTGTAGGTAACAATAAGACCTCAAACCTGCATGGTATCATCTAAATGGAAGATCTAACTGCCAAAAAATTTTTGCATTAATCTACTTTGTAAATATTGTATCCCAAGTCTAGTTTTAATAGCTTTTAAAATATAGCATTTAAAATTTAAAATACGTTTCATTTAAGAAATACATTTCATTCTGTCCCAAAAATTGTATTACAACTATTATAAATGTATGGAGGTTGAGGACTCTAGCTGCTGATTGTTTCTGATGTTTCCACTCTCATCTTCTAGGCGTGCAGTGATCAAAATGTATTTCCAGGAAATTGGCAACATCCTTGCAACTCCCTACAATGAAAGGAAAGTAAAGATGACCCTAAAGAGAGAAACAGCGAGGTTGAGCATAGCATTAAATTCACCATTGAGACCAGAATTCTATCTCTAGTGATAAATTTGACTCACAGTTTTATATTGTGTTATGCGATTCAAACAGAACTGTTTCAATTTACAAAATCCAGACAGAATGATATCTCCTTTTGCTAGACTAATTATTACTGTTATTTAAAGAATTCTCAGATATATATCTCCAGATAATTACTTTTTAAAGACACTCCCAAATACAAAATATAACTGAAATTTGAATTCCTTTAGTGTTGTATAGGTATCTTTATGCTTTACTTCTTACTTTTTCATTCATGGGAGGAAATCAAGGTCCTTTAAAATTATGTTTTTCATAGAAATAATGGTTTTCTGAATAAGAGGCTTCTATGTATAAAGTATGGTTTTTCTAGTCTCACTTAGCAATACTCATTCTGAAGAATTACATGACAAAATTGAACTAAGCACATTGTAGAATGTGACACAATATTCTTACATTTTAACCAATCTGTCTGTGTAATTCTTTGAATCCTTTTCATTTTTCCATTATTTGAGATAAGTGCTTTTGTAGCTATGTTCTCAGAAAAGGTAATGAACATCTGTGCCTGATTTGAATTATGAAAAGTCTGTTATTTTCCTTGCAAAAAAAATGAAGGGCAGAGTGAAGTCCTCTAATAATAATAAGCCTAAAAAGTTTAGATGAATCATTGCTTTTGAAAGACCACTATATGCCAAAATTTCCTAAATGCTAATTTTACTAATTCACATACTTTCCAAAAAGAACACCAGACAATTTCTATTTTACTGGTATAATATCTAGTATTTTGGAATCTGCACTTGCTAGACAATTTATTGTGAATTCCAATTAGAGGTGTCAACATCTGTAACAACCAAGCAGCTCTCAAAATTGTAGTGTCCTTTATTGTGTTTTTAAAATCTTTGAAATCATTCATATTTTAAGATTAAAAGTAAGTAGTTAGTGATGAGTTACTTGTCTGAGGTAACAAAAGTTAAGAAAGGAGGTAGTACAGAAAGCCTGTTAATGACCAGGAATACACTTTTCTAAAAAAATTTTCCTGTCCATGGAAAGGATATTATCATATTTCTCAGCAACAAATTAAAAGCGAAAAATGAAATAGTTCTAAAATAATTGTTTCAGCCTAATAAATATAACATTCCTTCAGCTGAATTAGTTATTGCTTTACGAAAGAAAACTAGTATCAGGGACCTGGCCAAAATCCCCAATCACCCAAATGAGTGTAGGGCAAAGGCTTAAATAAGTGAGACAAGTGGTATGATTTTAGGGCTCCAGGAGGGTTAAAACCCTCTAACAGTGTTCAAGACTAGGGACTGAGCCAAGGAATGTCTCTGGTAGCCCATATTTATTTAGTTTTCAAACAAGGAAACGATTACAGTGGAAAATGCAGGAAACTGAGCAGGATTTTAGGGATGGTTCAAGGACTTTTCCAAGTAACAGATTATGTTAATTTAGGAGAAGTATTTTAGGAGAAAATCTCCAGGTCGACTTTCACTACAGGAGTGAAATGCCTGCAGCTACAATCTCTATTTTGTTAATTGGGGTTGGAGCCAGGTGTCCTCAGCTGTGGTCTTATCTTGCCCTTTGAGGTGTCTCTGTTCTCTGGTTGGCCACACCCCAGCCGTGCTGCACCCCTGTGCGTGTGTCCAATTTCCAGCTTCAAGGGCTCCCAACAAACTAAGAAATGAAATTGAGTTAACAGATACCGATGATGTCCCACAGAATTTGCTCATTAAGGGAGGAGGGCAGATATTCTTTCTTGTATAACCCAGTCAGGAACAATTAGAAATGGACAATGAATAGTACGCCTATAGCAGGATGGAAAACTAAATTATTATCATCACGGAATTGAGAAAAGAAATTAATTTATCTTGCCATCAATTAACAGTTTTTTGGCATAATGATGGAAAAAGTGTTTTGTGCTGATGCTCAAGACAAACTATTAAGGGACTTTTGGTGAGATCAGCATAATATACAGGTGGCATGCAAAGGTGTTATCAATATTAAGGGAATTAATGTAGTTTCTGTAGCGAAACTTGTTTCCATTGTACTCAGGGCCTTAAATCTGAGGAATTCAATAAATTTAGGTTGAATTTAATGAGGTTTGTGTTAACTGTACCAAAAGGTTAAAGTGAAAATGATTATACAAACTGACAAAATAATTGTTTTACTATGTCACTATTGAGATTATTAGGCAAAAGTTTTATTGAATGCATTAAAATGACATCTTTTGAAGTATTTACGAGTTATATTTGGAATGGCATGGATATGACCACATTACAATATACAATTGAACTTTTTCGTCACCATAAATGAGTTTTTCACGTGTGTGAAACTGTTAGATGTGTACATACTTTTAAAAAATGGAACTGTCAGCGTTTCCCCAAGAAACAAAGCCCTATCTCTCTCTCTCTCTCTTTGTATGTGTGCAGAGAGTGAAACAGAAAGAGACAGAGATGCTGGTATTATGGGAATTTCCTCACATAACTATGGGATCTGAAAAATCTCACCATCTGCAAGCTGTAAAACTGGCAAAGCTGGCAACTAGCAGTGTGATTCCTCCAAAGTTGGATGTACACAGGACACACTGATGTGTCAGACTTCAAAGCCCAAAATCAAAAGTTATAGTATCCAAGGGTAGGATAAGATGTTCCACCTCAGCAAGTTTCAGAATAGTCAAAGAATCATAAGACACCCACCATATTCGAGTGAGGTGGATCTTCTTACTCTTCTGATTCAAGTACTGGTCTAGAAGCATTATGGACACATGTATAAAAAGGTGTTGGCATTTATCTATGTAGCTTTTCATAGGGATATATATTCTTCAACTTTGTTAAACCATCTTAGTTTTAATAGATTTAAAATTAAGTTTCTTGGAATTTTCCACATAGACAACATTTGGCTTGTGAGTAAAGATAATTTTATCTTTCCTTTTATATCTGTGTTCTCATTACTTTATTATAAATATTATCATAAATAACATGATTGCTATTAGTTGAGGCTTGTGGTATTGGCTAGAATCTCCACTATGATGCGGAATAGAGTTGGTGTTATTACACAACTCAGTCTTCCAAAATGTATGAGGTTAGTGACAGACTCCTCACAGATGTGCCCTCCATAATGTTGAGATGGTTATTAATAAGTTAAAATATATAGGTTGATTTTTAATGCAAAATCAACCCTTTGTTTTGGAAGTGAATTCATCTTCCTTGCCTTAGCTTTCTCATTGCAGGGACACCATAGCCAACACCTAAGACTCAAAGGAGGAGAGGTTTGTGGCTCACGGTTTCAGGCCTCAGTGCTTCCTTGGTTGGGTGACACCAGGCATCAGCATCATGGTGGAAAGGTCTGGACAGAAAAGGCTGCTCACATTGTGGTGGGCAGAAAGCAGGCAAGAGGCAAGGAGTAGGGAAGGAAGATTGAGCATTCCAAGTTACATCCCCAGTGACCCTGCTCTTCCCAGCAGACTCCATCTCCTAACAGGAAGACAGCAAGGTTATAACTCAGTCACCTTCTTAGAGCCACCCTGCTGAATGCATGAGATCTCTGGGCAACATTCTCCTCCAAACTGTCATACTCACATCTATCATTTTCTTCATATATTGTAGGATGTGGGTCTATCATTTTGTTAGAAACTTTAGTGTCGTTGTTCAAGGTCAATATGGTTCTGTAATTTTCTTTTAGTATCCTTTTCTGTTTTGAAACAAAGTAATGTTGATTTTATAGAATGTGTGTTTAACTTCAATATTGTGAAAAAGTTTGTACGTAAGTACTGTACTAAACAATTCATTAGTAAAGTCATTAAGACCAGAGATTGTTTTTCAGGGAAAAATGTAAATAAAAATATAAAGTGTGGGCATTTAAAAAATGAATTTAAGACAATTTAGATATTGTATTTTTATCTTTAGAGTCAGTAATATTTATCTTTTGTAGAATGTATCCACACATTCTAATTTGTTCAGTATATGGAGGAAGTACTTCGTAATACTCCATTCATTATCTGGTCTGGAACAGTCTGCTTGTACACTGAAAAAATTGATACTCAGTGTCTATCTTTTGTCTTGAAGGGTCTGGCTAGCTATTTATTGATTTGTAAATATTAATGTATAGTATTTCCATAAAATTTATATCAATAATTTGCTATTTTTCTTTAATATTTTCAAGTAATGCACTTCATAGTTTTCTCTCTTCTTTAATAATTACTCATTTCTGTTGTGCGCATTACATTCTTTGTTATATGTATAATGGCTTATTTTAGGTTTATCCATTTCTATTTTGAAGCCATACTTGTTGTATTTAGAGGAAAAATAAC
Source organism: Cuniculus paca (assembly GCA_004365215.1). Classification (NCBI taxonomy): domain Eukaryota; kingdom Metazoa; phylum Chordata; class Mammalia; order Rodentia; family Cuniculidae; genus Cuniculus; species Cuniculus paca. The sequence continues at coordinate 4,585 of RJWT010005772.1, read as the reverse complement.
ATTACATTTTAATTTGTAGGCCACCACTTGAAGAGAAATAGCACATGAAATTGGATATAAATAAAAATTTCTGAATTTCAAATCTGATCATGACTGGATTAGTCTCTCCTGTTCCCTGGTATTAGAATGATAGTATTTTGCTCATAGAGGGATGCAAATCAAAGCATCTAAGAGGGAAGACTCTGGCAAATTCATGTGCTGATTTCTACCTTTCACCCTTAACTTCATGAAACCCTGTGCCATATGGTTTGGTGTTTCTTCCTACTGAGATGTGTCTCCTACTGAGATGTTTGAGCATATTTTCTGACTTGTGGAATTTGGGCCTGGCTATTTACTTTGTTTAGGAAAATAAAACTAGTGCTAATGTTTCTTTTCCAATTCTGGGGCTCAAGATGCCTTGTATGCTACTATATGCACTCCTGCTGCTCTATCACTACTTAAGAATATTCATGGACCAGCCTGTTGGTCTTGGAGAAATGATTATAGATGGAGTATTCATTTCACCTTCAGATGCAGAAGAGGTTTCACCAGGGCACAAATTAGAGCTATGTAGTAAAGCACTACTACCTAAGCTGAATGGAGCTTTGGGTTAGGTTTTGCTTTTGTATATCGCCCAGTTTAGAATTATTGTTATTAGTGCTAACAAGTAAAAGCAAGTATCATTTCAATCATCAAACAAATGTAATAAATGGCCATAGACTAGAAGTTTTATAAATAACAGAAGTTTACCTCTCGCAGTTCTGGAGCATGGAAATCTAAGACCAGAATGTCAGCATGGTTCATCTTCCAAGCTGTCCATTGCTGGCTTCCTGTTTTAACCACACATGGCAGAGAACTTCGAGAAGTTTGGGATGGTATGTTATACAGTAATTGAAAATTAAGACACAGGCTAATTCAAAATATAAATTACAGGCACTTTAGAAAACACATAAAAGATAATCTAGCACTCCTATTTCTAGACTTAAAAGAAAAACTGAGTGACTCTCTAAAACATTCTGCTATGTTTGGCATACAATCAATACAAAAATATATTTTTTACATATAGTAGGTACATATGTGATAACTCAAATTTTTAAAAATCTCACTATTTCTGTTCACTAAGTTTAATGGAAATCATATAACAAAGTGAATTTACCTCATAGCAAATACTAACTCTTTTTTCATTGACTTTTTAATCACCTAATTAACAGAGTAGAATTACTCTAGTGTATTATACAAAATCTATACATTTAGACATATTTTCTTTCCTGCTGGAATTTTCAGTCATTGGTTCTTTATTTTCAGGGTTATAATGTAGCCCCTACAAATTCTCAGAGCCATTAACAGGGAAAAAAACAAAACACTAGGCTGAGTGCCCAGGTAATTGTCCTACATGCTTTTTATTGTGGAGATCACAGAGAGACAGGCTCAGCCAACATCACAAAAGTGGGAAATCATGACTGTTTGAAGGCTGGTTAGCCATGCCTCAATTGAGTTGTCACTTTGTTCATGAGGTATTTTATTGAACCACTTCCACCTCTGACACAAACAGGCAGTCTTCCAGGGAACTCAGTTTTGAAGTCCAAGGTTAAATTGATTTGAAATTATTTGGTATCCAGTAATGCTGAATTCTGAAGATCCTTGTGTTAGGCTAAAGAAAATACAGGAACACTGACAATGTCATAGGCTTTGCAACACATAACTACAAAAAAATATTTCTGATATAATTTTTAAAAATCTATGCCTTATTGCTTGAATCACACTATGAAGAAGTTTACATGTACTTTCCATAGTATTTCTTATGGTTAATACATTGTGTCAACTTAAGTTTAGAAGTTTAACTGAGAGACTCAGCAGGGAGCCAGGGTTCTTACTTTGTAAATATCCTCATCCTATGCAAAGGAAGGCAAGGATATTTTGTGAGTGTTACACCCACCCTGAAGGTTTTGGTTTGTGGGGGGGGGCGGGGGGCCTGTCTACAATATAAGGGAGAAGAGGCTTGGGCTTTTGCCCTCTTTGGCTCCAGCTGCTACCTTGAAGTGTTGCCCCAGTGCCATGCCACCCTGCCTTGGAGCCACCTGATTATGGACTGAAATCTCCTGAAACTGTAAGCTAAATGAACCTTTCCTTGCTTCACTTTGAGTGTCAGGTGTTTTTTCTCAGCAACGAAAAAAGTAACCAAGACAGTATTACATTAATAATTATGACAACTAGGTAAGAATTAAAAAGTTAAAGCAATCTTGAGCATCTAACTATTTGTAAAGTTGAGCAAGAAACTATGAAACTATGTTTACAGTGAGGAAAAGGTAATACTAGGTCAAGTCCAAAGGCAAGATTAGTAAGGCTACAACAATGAATAATCTAAGGCTGTAACACCAAACTCAATTCTACAAAAGTTGAGATTGCATGTGTTTGTATTTCACATTGATACTCATCAGCTATCACTGTATATTAGATAGTAATAACTATAAAATATGAACATATTCATGAATATATGAATGAATATAATTCACATATATTATCATTAGTATTTGTAAGAAAGTATTAAGTTAATGAATGACTGACCTCAGAAGAAAGATATTGCTTAAAAGAAAACTTAATAACAGTAGACTTGAAATTTTGGCTTTTACAAAAAAAATGGTGGAAGGTAGAGGATTCAAAGAGAAACATTTCATCATTATTTCAATAATGCAAACCGTTTCATTATGCTAATTTCAAAATGAAATTTCAATCTCATCTTTTGAAAACAAAATTCCTGGATACAAGATAGATACAAGAAGATTATATATGTTACATATAATTTAAGATCAATTACATTGAAATACATTAATTCTACATTCTTATTAATGCTTAGTGGTAAAAATCTTAAGATTCTGAGAAATACTTCAAAGTATGCTGTTTATTTTATGCCTTTATCTATTCACATTTATTTATATTTATATCTGAATTTGTACCTATACTCATTTATACAAACATTTGTATGTGCATGCAATATACATATTCATTTTTGTGTAAAGCAATATAAATGGTGTACCACTGACACTAACTTATTTTATAAAATACTTCGCTTTCATTAAAGTGTCATTATTTGCTTTGTTTCAAAACACTGTCAGAAGTATCATCGCCTCCTTTAAAAAGATAATTCTAGTTTTCAGACTATGACATTGTTTCTGTAAATCAAAAAATAATATTAAACATTTTATGTTTAAAAATTTGAAGCAAAGAAAACTTTCTAATTAATCTTCTTACACATATGTACTAGAAGAATTAGTGTGAAGAATCTAAACTAGTTGTAGTAGTATTTTCCTAAACTTTATTTTTAAAAGTAATTTTGCAATCTCTGAACATTCTAAGTGATTTCCAAAAACACAGAATCAAAATTTTTAAATTGTTAGAAAAAGGTAAATACTCATTACTCATATCATTTGAGTTTAAATTGCTTGATGAAAATAGCAATACTACACATTTTGATTTTCAAAACCTACAGCCCCTTGAGATAGTCTCTGGTGCTCTATAGGTCCAAAACTATTTTCATGATGCCACTAAAGTGTAATTTGCTTTGTTAAATATGCATTCTCTTATAAATATGCAGCGTAAAAAATGTTATTTATATGGTTTATAATCAGATATTTTATTAAACGTTGAAGACACCATTTGTTGAGATTTGGCACAGTATTAAATGAGAATGCTCACAATCATTTGAAAGAAACATTAAATAATTTTTCAACTATCTCTAAAAAACGTAACTTCATCACATACTTCAACCAAATAGTATATCATTACAGGTGGAAAGTCAACACAGATACGACAATCAAGCTAACTTCTGATGAGAGAGAAAAAACTGTTGCCAAGTACTACAATAGTGGCTCTTTTCTCATTTTTGTGTTTCTTATTTTGTAGTTTCAAAAATATCCTTTGAAAATTCATACTTCTATATATTTATTTTCCCCCAGATTCTCAAGATTTCATATTACTTATAAAAAACTGAAAGGATATCTGTTCATTTTCTTCTGAAAAAAAGCAATATTTTTAACAAAAAAAAGTTGCTATCAACAGAAAATAGAAGTACTTTTTTAACCTAATAAAAGTTATTATTTTTGAATGCAAATCATAGTTTTTTTCTTTTTGCAGTCTATTTTCATTACGAAAGGAATAAAAGTGATTATATTTCAATATAAATGCATAGATGTAGTGGAAATTTCTTCATGGTGTGTGTGTGTTTGTATGTGTTTTTGTTTCCTCACTGTTATAGTTAACACATTGTGTCAACTTGAGAAGGTTAGAAGTTTAACTGAGAGACTCAGCAGGGAGCCAGGGTTCTTGCTTTGTAAATATCCTCATCCCCTGCAGTGCAAAGGGCAAGGATATTTTGTGAGTATTATACCCACCCTGAAGGTTTTGGTGGAGGGGGTGGCCTGTGTACAAGGTAAGGGTAGAGAAGAGGCTTGTTTGCTCTTTTGCTCTGGCTTCTGCCTTGAAGTGCTGCCCCAGAGCCACGCCACTCTGCTTTGGAGCCAGATGATTATGGACTGAAACCACCAAGAACTGTGAGCTAAATAAACCTTTTCTTCCCTAATTTTGGGTGTCAGGTGTTTGTCTCAGCAAC
>RJWT010005771.1:0-30354 GCA_004365215.1 Cuniculus paca | reverse complement strand
CTGCTGACATGGGCTGTTCAGCAAGATGTGGCTGAAGGGGGTAGGAGCATTTGTGGTATGCAGGGGGTCTGGCAAAGGCAGTTTGGGAAGAAGAAACTGCAGGGGTTTCTGGGAAGAAGGAGCTAGACACCATTATGGTTCAACATGTGGCCTGTCACCATGATGGCTGGGCAAGTCTCAGGCAGGGGACCTATCAGTGCAGATTGGGCTTGAACTCCCTTATGTAGCCCAGGCTGGCCTGGAACTCATGGTGATCCTCTTGCTTCAGCCTCTTGAGTGCTGGGATTACAAGCATGCACCATCATGCCCAGCACTATGTGATTTCTTGATGATACTCATCACTAAAATAAGGTGAAATCTCAGTGTTTTCGTTGTTGTTGTTGTTGTTTTGTTTTGTCCTGGGAATCAAACTTAGGACCTGGCACTTGCCAGGCAGGCACTGTACTGCTGAGCTATGTCCCCGGCCCTCAGTGTTGTTTTAATTTGCATTTCTCTAATGCCCAAAGATGATGAACATCTTTTCATGTACTTACTAGCCATTGGTACCTCTTCTGAGATGTGTCTATTCATTTCAGTTGCCCATTTTTTGATTGAGTCATCTGTTTTGGAGGAATCTGTTTGGGGGGCGGTTATAGTAGTCTAAATATTAACCCTTTTTTTAAGGAATAGTTGGGAAAATTTTTTGACATTCCTTTATATTTGCATATTTATTTTGGCATTCCTTTTTTATTTTATACTCCTGAGTCTTGATAGGTCCAGGAAATTTTGGATTTTAGCTATGTTGATAAGACTCTTCTGGAATATTTTGCTTTTGTGTTAAATTTCTAATAATTATACAAGTAAAGCATTAACATGTTCTTAATGTAATACTCTAAACATTCAGTTATATATTGAGTAAAATTTCCACTTCCCTTTCCTTTTTTCAGCATTTTTACTTTCTAAGATCTTTCTCTGTGCGTTTATAGTCACACATCTATTGTGTGCACATGCACACATACTTTTTTTTTTTGAAGGAATGGAGTCATTTTTATTATATTACTTTGCAGCTTGATTTTTTCAGAGTAATATAGGAAATGCTTCCCCTCATCCTCTCACTTTCCAAAGAATCAGCAGTTTTAATATCCCATACTTTTTTGTCCCCTTGTCCCTTCTAGATTTGGAGCAGGGCATGGTGCCTGTTAGGAACTGTTGGCCACCCCTGAGTCTCTGGTGGATGTTCAGGCAGGTCACTGTGCCCTCTGTTCTTGCTGGCCACCTCTTGCTCAGCCTCAGGCATTGTGAGGTGCAGCACGGTGTACAGATGGGACAAGACCTGATTCCTGAGATTCTGCTCTTGGACTCAAGGCTATGGTCACCCTTTCTGGCCAGGCCTGTCTCTGATATATGAATCCCTGAGATATTCCTTTACTCTTCTCAGCTATGTGTGGTCCTTTCTCTCTTTCTTTCTATCTATCTGTCTTTCTTTCTTTCTTTTTTTCTTCTTTCCTTTCTTTCTTTTTCTTTCTTGAAGCAGGGTCTCTCTCTGTAGTTCAGGCTGACCTCGAACTCATGGTGATCCTCTTGTCCTAGCCTCTGTAATCCCCAGCTGGGACTATAGGCATGCGCCACCATACCCAGTTGAAATTTTTTTCTAGTGCGGCCTGGTTCCACCTTAGATAACACCTCTTTAGGGCAGGATAGTGCTTGTCATTCATTTACTCAACAAATCCTATTGACATTTATTACATGTCAAACACTGATTCTTAATGTTGGCTACTGGTCATGTCCTGACCCTGAATTTCTCCTGTCTTGTACTTTTCTGCACTGCTTGTAGGAGGCTTGTGCCTCTGTGTTTGCCCCAGAAACATGAATTTCAACTTTTAAACCAAAGTTGGCTGAGTTTGTCCCTCAGTTTTAATTTAAATTTTACCCCACTAGGAAGACTTTTATCTTCTGTGAAATGGTGAACAGCCAGGAGGCATGTTTCCTAGGAACTGGCCTTCTGGGTGTGTTTCTGAAGAAGCACTTCCTTTTGGAGTGAGGATAGGGCTTGAGGCCATAGACTCCCAGGCTGTAACCCTGCTTTCCTAGATAATTTACCTTTCCCTTCCCCTTCCTCCCTCCCTCCTTCTTCTCTTCTTCCCTCCCTTCCTTTTTTCCTTCTACTCTTCCTTTCCCTTTCCCTCTCCCTTTCCCCTTCCCTTTCCTTTCTTCCTTTGAGACAAGGCTTTGCTCTGTTACCCAAGTTGGTCTCAAACTCTTTAGGATCAAGAGATCTTCCTGCTTCAACCTTCTGAGCACTTGAGACTACAGATGTGCACCACCCAACTCGTCTATTTTTCAAGATAGTTTTGGCTATTTGAGATCCCAAAAAAATTTTAGAATGTATTTTTCTCCCTCTGCAAAAAGTCACACTGCTGGAATTTTTATATAGATTGTGTTGGATCTGTAGATCTTAACAGTGTTGTTTTGTGATCCATGAACACAGGATATCTTTCCATTTTTGTATCTCTTTTTTTTCTCCTTCTCCTCCTCCTCCTCCTCCTCCTTCTTCTTCTTTTTTCTTTTTCTTTTTTTGAGACACGGTCTCGCTGTGTAGTCCAGGCTCATTTTAAACTCACTGTGTAGTCCAGGCTGGCCTCAAACTGATGGCAATCCTTTAGCCTCAGCTTTGTGAGTGCTGGGATTACAGGCTTATGCCACCAGGCCTGGCTCTGTTTTTTAAATTTATAAGACAAGGTCTTCCTGAGTTGCCTAGGTTGGTTTTCAACTTGCCGTCTTCCTGCCTCAGCCTCCTAAGTAGCTGGGAGTACAGACATGTGCCACCATGCCTGGTTATTTATAACCAGTGAGCTCAAGGCCAGCCTGAATGGTTATATATCCATAACCAGTGCTTTATCTTCAGTAGCTTTTTTTCCCCCTTAATGTGTATTTCATCTGATACTAGCATAACCATTCTAGCTATTTTATAATTAGTTTTATGATAATTTTCCCCATTTAAAAAAGTTTCAACCTATTTGTTTCTTTGAATCTAAAGTGTCCCCTGTAGCTGGATGTGGTGGCACACACCTGTAATTCCTGCACTTGGGAGGCTGATGCAGGAAGATTCCTGTGAATTCAAGGCCAGACTAGGCTACCTAGCAAGACCCTGTCTCAAAAAGCCAAAACCAAACAAACAAATATATAAAAACAGACTCCAGTAGGTATCAAATAGTTGCATCTCTTTCTCTCTCTCTCTCTCTTTTTTTTTTTTTTTGGTGGCACGCGGGATCCAACTCACGACCTTGCACTTGCCAGGCAGGCGCTTAGTCCGCTGAGCTAGATCCCTGGCTTTTTTTTTTTTTTTTTTAAAGACAAGGTCTTGTATAGTTCAGGCTGCCCCTGAACTCACTATGTAGCCCAAGCTGGCCTCAAACTTGCAGCAATCCTCCTGCCTCTGCCTCCCAAGCGCTGGGATTACAGGTATGAGCCAACATGCCTGGCCTTGCTTTTTGTTTTCTATGTGTCTCCTGTTTTTTAATTCTTTTCCACTCTTACTGCTTCCCCCCAACCCCCACCTCGTAGCATCAGGAAGCGAACTCATGACCTTGCGCTTGCCAGGCAGGCACTTATGCCACTGAGCTAAATCTCCGGTCCTTGTCTTTTTGAGACAGGGTCTCGCTGTGTTGTTCAGGCTGGCCTTGGGCTCACTTTGTAGCCTAGGTTGGTCTTGAACTCACAACGATCCTCCTGTCTCAGCCTCCTGAGTGCTGGAATTACAGGCATGTGCCACCAGGCCTGGCCTTCTGCTTTCTTTTATATAAAGAGAACACTTCCTAGTGTAACATTTTAATACCTTAACTTTTTATTATTATTATAATTTTATTTTATTTTATTTTATTTATTTATTTTTTTGCCTTGCTAGGGATCAAAGGTAAGGCCTTCTGCATGCAAGTCAGGTACACTAGCACTGAGCTACACTCCCAGCCCTTCCTTAACAGTTTTTTAAAAAAAGCTTTTAAGCTTTCATTGAGTGAGCAGAAAATGTCATTGATATGTTTTGAGTTACATCCAGCAAGGAACTGCCTTCAGTATGAAAAAGAAATCTGTTACAAATGGGTTAAAAAGTAGATAACACACGGTTCCTACTCTCAATAATCTTCTAGACACACAGGGCTGCTATTAATGAACACAACTGCAATACCTTCCTTAACATTTTAATTGTATATTTTAAAATTATTTACCTAGTTGTTGCTTTCAAGTCTACAATATCCATTTTAGTTTTTCAGAATCTACTTTAACCAGGCATGGTGGCATACACCTGTCATCCCAGCACTCAGAGGATTGTTGCAGGTAGATCTTCAGGAGTTTGAGGCCAGCCTGGGCAACATAGTAAAACCCTGTCTCAAAAACAACAGCTACAAAAAAGCACTTATTTCAATTCATGCTAAATTACAATGAAGAGCCAGGCATGTTGGTGCACACCTGTAATCCCAACATTCGGAATGTTGAGGCAGATGAATTTCTGCAAGTTCGAGGCCAGCCTGGGCTACATAGCAAGTTTAAGGCCAGTCTGAACTACACAGTGGGACGCTGTCTCCAAAAAATAAAAAATAAAAAATTACGGTGAAGAATAGAAACTTTCCTCCTGCATGGCTACGTTACTTTTCTCCCACCTTAGAACTATTATTATTACACATACCTGTATGTTTTAAATCCAACAATATGGGAGAGTGCTAAGTTTGAGTTCAGCTTGGGCAACTTATCAACACCCTGTCTCGAAATAAAAAAATAAGAAAAGGACTGGGAATGTAGCTCAGTTTGAAGCCTTCAATCTCAGTACTTGAAAGAAAATTACATGGTTATAATTGCTATATTGTCATAATAATGATTTTATACAGTTTAATTTATAGATAACCTTATATGAGCTTTTAAAAAGCAGAGAGAAAAAATGAGAGCAAACATATATTTATAGTTCGTTACGTTAGCCTTCTTATTTATAATCTCTAATTCTCATTTATCCTGTATATTCATTACCTTCTGATACCATTTTCTAACTTTTTTTTTTAATGGTACCAGGGATTAAACTTGGAGACTTTGCACTGAACTATACCTCCAGACCCCCACACCATTCTCCCACTTTTTTTTTTTTTCAATATTTGAGTCAGGCTGGGCTGGGCTTGAACTTGTGATCTTCCTGCCTCAGGCTTCAATGTCTAGCTTCTGTACAACTTTGTTTCCATATGCCACTTCCTGTGTGCTTTTTTGTCAAACGTATTACATGTTACAAGCTCAACAAAACAGATACACATACACACGTTTTATGTAATTGCCTTTTTTTTTTTTTTAAGCAGTCTCACTGTGTAGTTCAGGCTGGTCCTGAACTTGTGGCAGTCCTCCTGGCTCTGCCTACTGAATCCTGAGATTACAGGCATGCACCACCACGCCCAGCTGCAATTGCTTCTTTTTGAGACACCCTCTCACTATATAGTTCAGGTGGACCTTGAACTCTGTTAGTTCAGGCTGGTCTTGAACCTCATGATGATTCTCCTGCCTCAGCCTCCTGTGCAATTGCTTTTTAAATTGCCTAAGAGAATAAATATGCAATTATGCTTTTTTTGGTACCTACCTACAAAATAGCCTTTAGTTGGACTTGTATTTTTGTGTGGGTTTGAATGACTCTGTTATCACTTGCTATCTGCCTGAAGAACTTCCTTCTTGTGAGGCAATCTGCTATCAAAAGATTTCTCCTGCTTTATCTGGTGATGTCTTTATTTTGCCTTCATTCAAAAAATTATTTTTTTCAGAGATGTTAATCTATGTTATTTAAAAAACTTTTTGGCTCTATAAGGTTGGGGACCAAAAAGATTGGTATTATGAAATGATGAAATAACACATCTCTTACAGCTAGTAAAAATGGCAAGCTAGTGGAATAGAATAATTTGAGACATACTTGCTTTTTAAAAAATTGATATTATTGTAGATGCACATCCAGTCATAAGAAATAATAATGATTCCTTTTACATCTTCCCCAGTTTCTCCAAGTAGTAATATTCTGCAGAACTCTGGTATAATAGTACAACCCAAGTATTTGTATTCATGCAAACCAACACTTACTCCATCTGCTCTAGTTTTACTTTTCCTCACTTGTGTGTGCACCCACTAAGCTGTCTGCAGTTGTGTCCTGTGTGAGGGTTTGTGTATTCATGTCCACAGTCCAGAGCTGCACAGTTCCTCCCACGAGGCCCCGATCCTTTCCCAGTTATGTCTACTCCTGCCTGCCCCTCCCTCCTGCACTGTTCTTCATCCTTGGCAGTCACAAATCTCCCCTCCTTTTTTTATAATTCTGTCATTTTTTTGGGTCCTAAATGCAAATGAATTCTGTCGTTTTGAAATGTTATGTAAGTGGACTCATATAGTATGTAACTTTTTTAAAATGGTTGACTTTTTAACTTGGCATATCCTCTAAAAATTCATCCAAGTTCTTGCATCTATCAGCAGTTTACTCCTTTTTATTGCTGAATAGTATTTCACAGTATGTGTCACAGTTTTTTCACACACTCACTGTTGAAGGTCATTGGACCTGACTTTAGGTGTGGTCCGTAACATGTAGATCTTTTGTAAATATTTGTGCAGACATAATTATCAATTTCTCTGGGTCAAATTCTCAGGAGTACAATTGCTAGGTCATTTGGTAGTTGTGTGCCTGGTGTTTAAAGAAACTGCCAACCTGTTTTTCAGTGTGTGTGTGTGTGTGTGTGTGTGTGTGTGTCTGTGTTTGTCCCCCATTCCCATTTACCCCATAGCTGGGTATTTTTTTTTTCTTGTCTTTTTGAGACAGGGTCTTGCTATGCAATTCAGGCTGGCCTTGAGCTTACTTTGTAGCTCAGGCTGGTCTCGAACTTGCAATGATCCTTTTGCCTCAGCCTCCCAAGTACTAGGATTACAAGCGTGTGCCACCACACTTGGCTTGCTCTTTCTTTCTTTCTTTCTTTCTTTCTTTCTTTCTTTCTTTCTTTCTTTCTTTCTTTTTTTTTTGAGACAGAATCTTGCTGTGTAGTTCAGTCTGTCCTTGAACTCACTATATAGTCTAAGCTGGCTTCAAATTAGTGGTGATCCTCCTGCCTCAGCCTCTTGAGTGCTGGGATTGTAGGCATGTGACACCACACCCAGACCAAACTGTTTTTCAGATTGGCTGTGCTGTTTCCATTTTCACCAACAATTTATAAATAATCATTTCTCTGTATTCTTGTCAGCAGTTGATATTCTCTTTATTTTTTATATTAACTGTTATTGACTTATAGTCTTATTGTGTTTTGTGTGTGGTGCTCAGAATTGAATCTAGTGCCTTGTACTTTCTAGGCAATTGCTCTACAACTGAGCTACACTTGTATCCCTAAATTTCTATCTCCCTTAATGCTAATGACATTGAACATCTTTTCATTTAGTTTGCCATGTGTAAACTCTCCTCAGTGTGCCCATATCTTTTGCCCATTTTCTAATTAAATATTTTCTTTTGTTCAACTTTGAGAGTTCTTTGTGTATTCTAGTCCTTTACTGTATGTGTGGTTTCAGATATTTTCTTCTGGCCTCATTATGTGGACTTTAATAAAGCAAAACTCTTTTTTTATTATTTGTTTTTCAGGTGGGGTTTTACTATGTTACTCATCCTGGTTTTGAATTCCTGGGCTGGAGTGATCTTGCCTCAGTCACTTGAATAGCTGGTGTATTCCACTATACTCAGCTAAGAAAAAAAAATAATTAGATGAGAGCTGATGTATCACTTTTTCCTATAATGTATTGTGCTTTTACTATCAAGTTTAAGAAGTCTTTCCCTAGCCCTAGATCCTAAAGACTTTCCTAACTTTTAAGTCTGTCATCCCTTGTGTGTCAGTTTCTTTCTGTTTGTTTGTTTGATGGTTGATTGATTGTTTTTCTTTTCTTTTTGGTATTTGTGACAGAGTCCCGCTATGTAGTTCAGGCTGGACTTGAACTCATGGGGCTCCTCCTTCCTCTCAGCCTCTTGAGGGCTGGGCTTACAGGCATGTGTATATTTGTTGTTGTTTGGTACTGGGCACTGAACTCATGACCTTGCACTTGCTAGGCAGAGGCTTATGCTGCTGAGCTAAATCCCCAGCCCATTTGTTGGTATTTTTGAGATGAGATTTTGCTTTGTATTCCAGTCTGGTTTTGAACTTACTACATAACCCAGGCTGGCCTCAGACTCTTTGAAATCTTCCTGCTTCAACTTCCCAAGTGCTGGGATTAAAGGTGTGCACCACCGTGTCTAGCATTGTTACTCATCCTGATTTTGAATTCCTGGGCTGGAGTGATCTTCTTGCGTCAGTCACCTGAATAGCTGGTGTATGCCATTGCACTCAGCTAAGAATATGTTCGTGTCATGTAAGGTATGAGGTTTTTGTGGGTTTCATATAAGGTATGAGGTTTTTGTGGGGTTTTGTTCGTTATTCTGGTTTTTGTTTTGTTTTAATGTAGTCATAAGGGCTGGGCATGGTGGTGCATGCATGTAATCTTAGCACTCAGGAAGCTGAGGCAGGAGAATCATCTTGAGTTTGAGGCAATCCAGAGCTACATAGTGAGTTTAAGGTTAGCCTGGGATACCTAGTGAGACCTTGTCTCAAAAAACAAACAAAAAAAGTATATATATATATATATATATATATATATATATATATAGACTCATGAGGTTGGAGATATGTCTCAGTGGTAGAATGCTTGCCTAGCATGCATAAGTTCCTTGCTTCAATTCCTAGTACTGCAAAGAAAAGAATATAAATATTTATGGTCATTCATTTGCTCCAGTATTACTTGTTGAAAAGACCTTCCTTCCCCTATTGAATTGGTTTTGAACCTTTGTAAAAAAATCAGTTGAAACTGGGTGTGGTGATGCACACATGTAATCCCAGAAGTCTGGGAGGTTGAGGAAGGAGGATCACAAATTGAAACCCAACCCAGGCAATTTAGCAAGACCCTGTCTCAAAAAAAAAAAAAAAAATTAGCAATGGAGTACTACTCAGCCATAAAGAAGGATAACCTTGAGGCTTATAGGTGAGTGGATGCAATGAGACCATACTCATAAGTGAAATAAATCAGACACACATGTGTAAACATTGTATTGTCTCACTGGTGTAAGGAAACTGAAAGAGTAAATAAGGTCTAAAATGCACAATAGATATTGTGAAATGGAAAGAAATTTTTCAAAAGGAAAAATGAACTAGGATGGGGGGAAGGGAAAAGAATGGAAAGGAAACAAGAAAAATGCAAGCCAGCTATACTATTAGTGTCTCTGAGTTCATTGAAAGGGAAGGTTTGGGCCAGGGATTTAGCTCAGTGGCATAAGCACCTGCCTGGCAAGCATGAGTTCAATCCCCAGTACCAAAAAAAAAAAAAAAAAAAAAAAAGAAAGGGAAGGTTTGTGCTAATATCAATTGGAGAAATTTTTATGCCTGTATCTTGTACTCTGAGCAACTACTTGGAAGATAACAACATGCATTGTATTAACTATTGTTATTCTCCTATTATTTTGTTATGAAGTTTTGTTTTATCTTTCCCATTAATTTTTTTTTTGAGACAGGGTCTCACTATGCAGTTCAGGCTGATCTTGAGCTCACTTTGTAGCCCAGGCTGGTCTTGAACTTGCAACGATCCTCCTGAGTGCAGGGATTACAGGAGTGCGCCACCATGCCCAGCTCCATTAAAAAAAAATTAACAAGAGGGCTGGGGATGTAGCTCAGTGTAAAGGCTTTGGTTTGGATTTATTTCTGAATCCGCTATTGAATTATGTGTTTATTATACTTTCTTGATTACAATACAATCTATATAGTAAGCCTTAACTTAGATAGAATTCTTCAACTTTCTTCTTTTTCCTTTTTTAAATTGAAACGGGGCCTTGCTATTTAGTCCACTCAAATTCATGATTTTCCTTTCTCAGCTTCCTGAGTGCTTTATTCTTTTTTAATAGAATTATTTTAATATTCTAGGAACCACTCTTTTTCTTTTTTTTCATATCTTTCTATAACAATTTTAACATTTTCTACTATGTATAAGTATTATTTATAATTTTAAATTCAATATTTAGATGTTAAGATCATGTTTGGTGTGAGTCGGCACCATGTGCAGGCTGCTGGGGAAAGAACCAGATGCCAGCCCTTTCCTGTGAGTCAGTGCATTCACAGACTGCAGAGGAGAACAAGAGGCCAACAAGAAGCCAAGCCCTCCCTGCAAGTTGTTGCCATGTGCGGGCCGCTGTGGGGAGAACCAGACCCCAGCCCCTCTTGGCACATGGGCTGGAAGACAAGAAGAGCCAACCCCCACCCCCCTCCACCCGTGCGTAAGCAACTGGCTGATCCAGAGAAACACAGGCTGCAATGATAGTTATTGAGGTAAAATACAACTTAATGCTTATAGTGTTTAGTGTTTCACTGAATTTGCAGGCCTAAAGCTGGTAGTTTGATCATCTATTTGGAGGATAGCAATACACAAGGTAGCATCTATGGAGGATCTCCTTCTGACGGTGTTAGCTATTGTTAATTCTCTGTCATCTTGTTTTGAAGTCCTGTATCATTTTCATTGTTTTGTTTGGTTGGGTTTTCTTCTGTTTTGTTTTGTTAGATTTGATTATATACAATGGCATGGGCAGCTATTTTGAAGATGACAAGATATATTATGGTAGCCATTTTGGATTTACTCTTATCTTGTTTTGAAGTCTTTTATTACATTCATTGTTTTGTTTTTATTGGTTCTATTCTGTTCTCTTTTATTTGATTTTTACTATGTCTGAAGGTATGGGCAGCTATTTTGAAGACAAGAAGAGGCATTATGGTAACCATTATTGACTTCCTATTGCCTTGTTTTGAAATCCTGTGTCACTTACACTGTTTTGTTTTGATCAACTTTATTTTGTTTTATTTTGCTTGGTTTTATTCTCTTTAAAATAAAAGTTACAACAAAAGATCATATTTGGATTAGTTACAATTAATCACTACATTGAAAAGGAACTAGAGCTGGGTGTGGTGGTGCACTCCTGTAATCCCAGCACTCAGGATGCTGAGGCAGGAGGATTGTTGCAAGTTCAAGACCAGCCTGGACTACAAAGTAAGTTCAAGTCCAGCCTGAACTTCATAGCCAGACCCTATCTCAAAAAGACAAAAAACAAAAAGAAAGAAAGAAAGAAACTAATATCATAACTTCAAACACTCTTTTTTTTCAATGTTCAATTTTTTATTTAAAAACTAAAACAGTCACCAAAGTAAATGAAACCATTCTATAACATAAACTGTTAGATCTATATTTTTTACTGTATATCCTAAGGACACAGCAGAAATGGTGGTTGGGAGGCTTTCCACATTTTTGGATGCTAGTAGAACAGACAATAGGCGGTTATAAATGGATACATTTCATGGTTGGGGGAAAAGACAATTTGAGGAAGTGAGCAGTTTCTGAGCAGGAATGTGGTACAGTATTAAGAATGGAAGAATAACAATAAAATTTCACACCATATTAAGATATAAAAAGTAGTGAAGAAAATATCATACCTACACATAATGCGTATATAACACAGGAGAAAACCTGTATAAAATTCCATTTATTTATTTATTGATTGATTGATTGATTGATTGTCTTTTTGAGACAGGGTCTTGCTATGCAGTTCAGGTTGGCCTTAGGCTCACTTTATAGCCCAGGCTGGTCTTGAACTTGCAAGGATTCTCTTGCATCAGCCTCCTGAGTGCTGGGATTCCAGGAGTACACCACCACACCCAGCTGTGATTACATGTTTTTTTTTTTTTTTTGTCTTTTTGAGACAAGGTCTTGCTATGCCAATCAGGCTGGCCTTGGGCTCACTTTGTAGCCCAGGTTGGTCTCAAACTCCCAATGATCCTCCTGCCTCAGCCTCCCAAGTGCTGGAATTATCGGAGTGTGCTTCCATGCCTGGCTCTAATTCCATATATTTAAACCAATTTACAAATACAAAAAATTCTGTCCAAGCTCTGAGCTTGCACATGACAAACATTTACAGTGGATACATGTTAAGGAAAACCAAAAAATACCTTCAAATAATTTTTCTTCTACAAAAATGACATGAGATGTATTGCATACTCTTTCAGCCAGCAAAATGAGTCTACAAGGTGTATAACATAAGAAAAAAGAAGAAAAAAGAAAAAAAATCACAGTTCCACACAACTGTTCTGACTTTACAGCATCAGTACCTTTGCAGAAGTATTTGCACACATTTAAAGAACACCCCTCCACTGTGTGGAATGTGTCACAATTACTTGCAATTGACGGAAAGTCTAGAAAACTTCAGAGCCTACCAATAATGCTTCCGGGATACCACAGAATGTATTTCCAGTGGCTGCAGTGGCATGAAAGTGTTCCTTCTATTCACAAATATTTACAAGATCTATTCAGAGTGGTTAATTTTTATGATAATAAATAAGTGAAAATATATTGGCTCAAGTAAGAAAACCAAGCTACTGATTTCTAAACAAAACACACGATCCATAGCTAGAGATTGGTGGCCTCCTCTGAGATGGGTATAGGTGTGCTGAAACTTCTTTTACTTATTCAAACCAGCTTAAATGGTTTTGTAAATAGAAAACTGTGCTCCTTTTTGGATGTAGATAAAAATATTTAATGCTTCTATTTCATCTAGGTTTTATAATATCCCATGTCTATTCCAATGTGGATGGTACTGAATTCTGATCATACCAGTTTCCATCAGGATTCAAATATTGTTTTTTTTTTTATTTTAAAGAGAATAGAACAGAACAAAACAAAGCAAAAGAAAACAGAATAGAGTCAAACATAGTATAGCATTTCAAAACAGAACACTGCAAGTTATACAGGTTTTCAAAACATAACAACAGGAGATTAACAATGGTTACCCTAGTGTCTCTTGCTTTCTTCAAACTGGTTGTTCATAGATAATTCAACTATGACCTAAACCAACAGCATTTTATCTTTTTGACTCAATCTCCACAATTCATAGGCAGTATCTTTTTTTTTTTTTCAGCATAGGGGATAGAACTCATGACCTTGTGCTTTCCAGGCAGACGCTTAGGCCACTGAGCTAAATCCCCAGCCCTGATTCAAATATTCTTGACATTGATTTGCACATATATAAAACTTTTAAATGATCATGAAAAGTCAGTAATGTATATTTATATGTTAGCTAATACTTAACTAAATATGACTGAGAATAATAAAAATTCGGCATTATCTAAGATGATACTTTCTGACCAATGAAATAAGTTTTAAAAGATACATTTTTTAAAACAGACTTTTCTAAGTTTTGAGAACAGAGTTTTAAATAACTTACATTTCTAGCAGTATGGTATACTGAATACACTGACTTTCTAACTAAAAACAACTTTAAAATATTTGATAGAAAAAAACTAAAATACCTTTTTAGTACATGAGAGGCTGGCAAGAAATTTAGAATTTTTAAAAGCCAAAACCTAAACGAAACTAGAACCCACAAAGATGACGCTTGAAGTCAGCTTCTACTTAGAGATCTTAATCAAACCAGGCAAATTTTAGCTGGTTTTTAATCTTTTTTTTTGTTTGTTTTAAAGAGACTAAAACCAAACAAAATAAAATAGAATAAAGCAAATCAAAACAAAACTGTGAAAGTGATACAGGACTTCAAAACAAAGCAACAGGAAATCAACAGTGGCTACCAACAGTGCCTCTTGTTATCTTCAAAATAGCAACCCATATCATCAGACATAATAAAGTCAAGCAAAACTGAACAGAATAGGACCAAAACAAAACTGTGAAAGTGATACAGGACTTCAAAACAAGACAATAGGAAATCAACAATGGCTACCATAATATATCTTGTTATCTTTGAAATAGCTACTCATGCCATCAGATATAATGAAATCAAACAAAACAAAACAATAAAATCCAACCAACAAAACAATGAAAATGATACAGGACTTCAAAACAAGCTAATAGGGAATTAACAATGGCTACCACCTTCAGAAGGGAATCACCCATAGTTGCTATATTGCATATTGTTATCCTCTAAATAGATGCTCAGACTACTGGCTTTAGGCCTGCAAAGTCAATCAAACAATACAGGCATTAAGTTGTTTTTTTACTTCAGTGGTTATCATCTTAGTCTGTGTTTCTCCAAATCAGATAGTTGCTTAAGGGAAGGGGCTCAGCACTTCTTGGCTCATTGGAAGAGGTTGGCTTCTTCTTCCCTGGACATATGGCCACCACTGGCTCACAGGAAGGGATTAGCCTATCCCCCACGCCTTTTCATATAAATTTTGGAATGCTTTTATTTGTCTCTATTAAAAAAAACTTTACTGGAATTTTGGTAGTAATTACATTAAGCCTGTTGATCAGTTTGGAGAGAATAACATCTTTTTTATGTTGAGTCTTCACTTTATGAGTGTTAGGTTTTTTGGCACAATAGAGAGGCAGAAATAAAGGAAAAGAGGCCTTTATTGAAGACATGAAGAGGTGTGCACAACTCATAGGGCTGGTCTCCTCCTCTGGCGGGAGACAAACGGGGCAGTTGGTATATGATCTCTGGCCAGAGGCAGAGATTGGGGCAGGCGTTGATGATGTGTGAGGAACTGATTGGAATTTTCTTTGTGCATGGGAAAGGAAACAGGAAGTTGTAATCAGGAATGAGGGGGAAGGAGGAAGAAGTGGTCATCAGGAAAATAAGCTATCAGTTTTTGTTTTGGCCTTCTGCCATGTTAGACTATTGCCATAATATTCAGTAATTTTTTTTTAAATACTCAGTAATTTATACTAGGGCAGAAGCCTTTCAATGGACACAGTATGCCTTCTATTTATTTAGGTGCTCTGTGCTTTCTTTCATCAGTATTTTGTAAGTTTTAGCATGCAAATCTTATAATTTTTTTTAAATTTTGTTTTGTTTTTATTTGTTTTTATTTGTTTTTGTCTTTTTGAGACAGGGTTTCGATATGCAGTTCAGGCTGGCCTTGGATTCACTTTGTAGCCCAGGCTGGCCTCGAACTTGCACGAATCTTCCTACCTCAGCCTCCTGAGTGCTGAGATTACAGATATTCACCACTATGCCCAGCCTTCTTAAGTTCTTTGAATGTATTTATAATAATTGCTTTGAAATCTTGTCTGCTAAGTTCAACAGCTGAGGCAAGAGCAGTTTCTTTTGTCTACTTAGTTTTTCATGGATACGTCACAGTTCTTGGTTTCTTTGCCTGCCTAGAAAATTTTGTTGCAAACTGGACATTTTGGGTAATATACTGTATAATTTGTTAATAACCTTCCCTCTTGCAGGGGTTGCTATTGTTTCTTGGTCACTTACTTACTTAGTAACTTGGATAAACTAAGCTCTATGGAATCTGTCTCCCCTGAAATCTAGAACTGAGGATGTCACTGCTGAGATTTTTCCCTTGTTTAACTTTTATCTTTTTTTTTTTTTGAGACAGGGTCTCACTGTGTAGTCCAGGTGGCCTTGAATTTGTGGAGATCCTCTTGCCTCAGCCTCACAAATGCTGGGATTATGGGCATGTGCCACTCCACCTGGCCTTGTTTAACTTTTTATCCTGGGAATCACCCCTACGCCAAGATTTTAAACTTTCTTCACCAGACTTTTTTTTTTTTTAAACCTTTATTATTGGGTCTGTGAATGGTTTGGAGCCTTGGGCTTGTACATAGTCTTCCTGACTACTAGGAATGTCTGTGCTTTTACTTGAACACCTGGTTGCCCCTGGTCTGACTTGCTTATTGCTCAGCTATTGTCTGGAGGTTATGCTTAATGTACCTTGCGCCGATGACAGCCTGGGGAAATGTTTTCCTGTCTGCCCTGACTGCTCTTCAGTGCAGCCTGCGTGTCCACAGCTTTCCTAATCCCTGGAGTTGACCGTTCCTTATAATTTCCTCCAGTTAAATTGTTGTTTCACTGGGGAGGGTTCACCAGTCTCTTCATCTTACCATTCCAGAAGTCCTTCCTCAAGTTGTTTTAAAATTACTTCAGGTTGGATGTTGTGGTGCTTGCCTCTATTCCAAGCTGTTTGGGAGGCTGAGGTAGGAGAATCACTTGAGTCCAGGAGTTTGGGGTCAGTTTGGGGATCATAGCAAGACCCCACCTCTTAAAATAAACAAGTAAACTATAACTTGTCAGGTGTTGTTCTTTCTCATCAATTCATTTACGTGTGATCGTAAGAAGCTTCCTGGGTAACACTGATTCTGTTAAGAATGTGTCCAGTGGAGCAAGACATAGGACACCTTGAATTTGCTTCCAGGGGAATGGTAAAGGAGGTCTGCTCTGTTCTTAGGCACTGGGTTGCTGCTCCAGGCCCTCTTCTCTTTAGGATCCAGAGGAAACTTCAGTGGGAAGTAAGCAGCTCATCGAGTAACTATGGGTGTAGAATGTGAGTTGGTCTGAGATGAAGGTTGGTTATTCCTACAACAGCTGTGCCCACTTGGGGAGACAGAGAAGAGCTCAGAGGATGAGCTAGGAGTTGAGCTGAGGCCTGAGACAGGGGTATTGGCAGGGCCTGATCGAATGTGTAGAGGCTGAGGCTGCAGGTGAGGGATGCAGTGGGAGCGTGATTGTCTGGGAAGTGTGCGGGGGTCATGAGGAGGCCAGCATGGCTGCAAGGGAGGGCTACATAGAAGCTTTCAGACATCAGTCTCCAGGTTGAGAGGGATGGTGAGGCCAGAAGACTTGGAACAACAGGCTACAAGGTTTAGACTTGAGTCTAAATGTCACACAGGACCAGGGATACAGCTCAGTGGCATAGCGTCTCCCTAGCAAGCACAAGGTTGTGAGTTCAATCCCCGGTACAAAAAACAAAAAAAAAATTAAAATTAAAATTAAAAAAATAAAGGTAGCACAGCAGCACTGAAGATCGCTAGGTTTGTTAGGAAAATTCTGGCCGCTGTATGTGCCACGCATGGAGGAGGGGTGCTGGGGGTGCTGGAAGCCTGGGAATGTATGGAGGCTGTAGCCACAGCCTACAGGTCCGTCTGGGAGCTAGTAACAGAGATGGTCTGAGATGAAAATGACTCACAGGAAATAAAGCAGGATTAGAAGAGGAGCCCTGATCAAGACTCAGTCAAGACAGGGCAAGAAACCTCAGCTCTTTTCCTTGAGCTCCTGTGATCATTGGTGACCAGCAGTGGATTGCAACAGACAAAAGGAAAGGAGGATCCCAGACTGCAAAGAAAGAAAGCCAGAGAGAAGGTGGCCTGGAAGCATAGGCAGGAAGATTACAGAGACAGAGGAGGTGGCCTGAGTGTAGGTAGCAATCATTAGAGCTCTCTGCATGCTTATCACACCGAAACGTTCTCTCCCACGGTCCGCAGGATTTAAGGACATTCTTACTGTACTCCTGGGGGTGACAGTATCCCAGGTGTGTCCCTTTCTGAGGACTCAGATGTGGATGACTGGAGGTAAGAGAGGCCTTGGAAAAAGCACGAGTTCTTGAGGTCTGCATTCTGAGCCACAGCACATCCTCCAGCACTGCCAGGTAGCTCTGTGTCTTGGCAAAAAGGCTGCAGGTGTAGCGGATTCTGAAAAACAGAGTTCAAGGTTCTTGGGGTTGCGCCCAAGGGAGGCTCCCCAAAGGCAGTTTCCCACTGAGGTTGCTCCACTGTGTCACTTTCAGGCTGACGGCCGACGGCAAGTCCAGCCTGGTTTACATCCAGTCTCAGGATGACATCGAGAGAATGGTTTTTCCTGTTTTGATATGTATCATTAGTGTGGGTTGCTTCTGAAGAATTTATTCTTTTTCAATAGGTGGTAGTTATTAGATTTCTGGAAACTGTAGGATTTGTTTAAATGAGTCACAGCATTTGGCTAAAATAGAGAGGACACCATCTGCTGCCTTTGCATGCTTCCTACTTCTGTTCTCTGAAACAGAACTTGCTGTTCTGTGAGCTCATGACTGGGCCTACCTGCCAGGGACAAGCCTTGCTGTGGTAGATGTGAGGAAGGGGTGCTGTTTCCCTAAAGCCCCCCCACTTGAAGTGCCTGAGACAAGTCCACTAGGCTGGGAGAAGAGTGGGGCAAAGTGCAGGGTTGAGAGCAACTTCTTCCTTGGAGTGCCGTGGAGTCTGCTTGTGGGTGTTAAAGGGAAGAGACTCACTGCAGGGCTGGCTTTGGGTCTCCTTGACCTGTTATGGCCTCACACTCCCCTCCCTGTCCCCAGGGGAGCAAGACAACTGACACTGACTGATCTGATTCCCTGAGGGCAGGTGACAGTGCCTCAAGTTTGGGGGGAGAAAGAGACCTGGGCCTAATTCTCCCTATGCCTTACACATATCCCTTCCACTCTCTAAACCTTGGTTTCCTCATCTGGGCCTCACTACAGAGCCATTGTAAGCATTAATTTCAGTGATGGATATGAAGGGTCCAGCATGTGCTAAGAAATAACTGATTTCCTTACCCTGCCCCACAATCTGGCTCCTGTCTTCTGAGCACATAGCCCCCACTTTGGTGACAGATTGCTCTCCGTGTGGAGCGAGGGAGGTATGCCGTGAATCAGGGCCACAGCGGAAGATGCTGACGCCCCACACAGTTTCCTGCAGAATGTGCCTGGGGCCTCGTGCTCAGTCAGCATATTCCTTGACCCACTTGGCTGTACCTGCCTCTCTGGGCAGCTGAGACCTGGCTTTCCAGACCCATGGGCAAGACGACCCCTGTGTACTGCCTGGTCAAAGTCAACCAGCCTGGGGACTCCTGAGGGCACAGGTCCTGTTCAGCTGCTTTCCTGTTCTGCCCTGTCATGGAGACTCTGGTCTCTGAGCTGCTGCAGGAAGTGCTCTTGCCCTGATGTGCTTGTCTCTGCCTGCCAGTTGTGCACGGCCTAGCGCCCATCATGTGGAATGATCGCAGGAGTCTCCTGCCTGGGTTGCTACTGTGGGCAGGAGAGGCTTGCTGGATGTGTCATGATTATGGAGTTAGTGAGTGACTGGGGCTTTGTCTAGGAGGGGCCCGGGTATGAGGAGCGCTGAGTGCACACTGTTAGATCAGGAGGAGAAAGAACCTCCACAGGCTGGTTGGTAGACTGGGGGCGCCTGCTTCCCAGTAGAACCCAGGTGAATGGAGGAAGACCTGTGGTGCCTGTGAGTGGGGGCCTCCCAGTTTACACAGGGGATTCTATGTCTCTCTGTCTACCTTTCTGTCTTTATTGAGGCGAAGGTCACATAATATAAAATTAACTCACGTAAAGTGACCAATTCAGTGGTACCTAGTGTATTCACAGCACTATATAACTACCACTTATATTTAGTCCTTAAATTACTTAGACCCCTTTTTTTTACACAAAGTCTTGCTATGTGGTTCAGGTTGTATGTAGTCCACACTACAACAAAGTCTTGCTATGTAGTCCACACTGGCCTCAAACTCACAGTGATTCTCCTGCCTTAGCCTCCTTAGTGTTGGAATCATAGGTGTGTACCACCATGCCCCACCTAAAACATTTTATTTTTTCTTTATTTCAAGTGAATTTTTTTTTTTTGGCACTAGGAATCAATCTCAAGACTTCACGCTTGCCAGACAGGCACTGTGCTGCTGAGCTATATGCCTCGCCCAATTTTTCCTTTTTTTTTTTTTTTTTTGAGACAGCGTCTCACTATATTTAAGGCACAGGTTGGCCTTGAATTCCCAGGGATCTTCCTGCCTCATCCTCCTGCATGCTGGGATTATGGGCATGCACTACCATGCCCTGGCTCCAGCCTGAAACATTTTTTTTTATTTTGAAGAGGGGAAAAAAACAAACAAACAAACAAAACACAGACAAGATAAACAAGAAGTAAAAGAGACAAACAAACAACGGCAACAAAAAACCCCAAACAATAATAATATAGGTTTTCAAAATAAGATGATAGGAATTTAACAATGGTTGTTGTTTTGCATATTGTTATATTCAAAAGAGTTGCATAGATAACCAGATATAGACATGCAAAATAGATCTAATCGTATGAGTATTAACTGTTCTGTTCCAAGAACTAATAGAATTAGTAGTATAATCATCTTAGTAGCATAATCATCTTAACTATCTTATGTATATATAAACAAATTTATATCTTTTTTTCTTTTCCCTTCCTTCTTTTCTCCTTTTCCCTATCTGTTTTATTTTTTCCCTTTGAGCAGTTTCTTACCCTTTCATAATATTTATTGTAGATTTTGGATCTTATTTACTCTCAGTTTCTTACACTAGGGAGACAATATGGTATTTACATATGTGAGTCTGATTTATTTCACTTGTGAGTATGATCTCAGGTGACATCCATTTTCCTATAAAAGCCTTGATGCAATCCTTCTTTATAGCTGAGTAGCACTCCATTGTATAAAAATACCACATCTTTTTTTTTAACTTTTTTAAAATTTTATTTTAAAGAGAATAGAACAAAACAAAACAAAACAAAACAGAATAGAGTCAAACACAATGTAGCATTTCAGAAGAGAACACTGCAAGTAATACAGGTCTTCAAAACATAACAACAGATTAACAATGGCCACCCTAGTGTCTCTTGTTTTCTTCGAAATGGTTGTTCACACATTCACACACAATAAACTCAAACAAAACGAAGTAATATAAAACCAAATAAAACAAAAGACTGACAGCATTACAGGCCTTCAAATCAGACAATAAGAAATCGATAATGGCTGCCTTAATGTCCTTTGTTTTCTTCAAAAAAGCTGTTCATATCTTCTCACATATTGCAATCAAATAGTAGAAAACAGACTTAAACCAATCAAATCAAAGAATAAAAGCATTATTGGACTTCAGAACCTTTCCCCCATATTTATCAGGGATTTTGTATCTTATTGAGTCTTTCAGTTTCTTACACTGGGAGAAAGGTGTTTACACATGTGAGTTTGGTTTATTTCACTTATGAGTATGGTCTCAAGTCACATCCGTTTACCTATGAAAGCCTCAATGTGATCCTTCTTTATAGCTGAATAGTACTCCATTGTATAAAAGTACCACATCTTTTTTATCCATTCCTGAATTGATGGACATTTGGGTTGTTTCCAAGATTTGGCTATTGCAAATTGTGCTGTTATAAATATGGGTGCACATATATCACTGTGGTATGATGATTTCACTTCTTCTGGGAATATGCCCAGAAGTGGAATAGCTGGGTCAAATGGGACTTCCAATCATAGCTTTTTGAGAAACCTCCAGACTAATTTCCACAGTGGCTGCACCAGTCTACACTCCCACCAACAGTGGAGAAGGGTTCCTTTTTCCCCACAGCCTCTCCAGCATTTATTATTGGTTGATTTCTTGATAGTAGCCATTCTTTCTGGAGTGAGATGGAATCTCAGTGTTGTTTTAATTTGCATTTCTCTAATGACGAGTGACGCTGAACATTTTTTCATATATTTATTTGCCATTTGTATTTTTTCATATAAGAAGTGTGTATTCATCTCCAATGCCTATTTTTGGGTTGGGTCTTTGAATTTTGGAGGCCTGATTTTTTTTAAAAATTTCTTTATATGTTCTAGATAGAAGTCCTTTGTCTGAGGGACAGTTGACTAAGATTTTTTCCCAATTCATAGGTTTCCTTTTCACTCTGTTGGAGATTTCTTTTGACATGCAAAAACTTTTTAATAAGACAAGATCC
This sequence comes from Cuniculus paca, assembly GCA_004365215.1. NCBI lineage: Eukaryota > Metazoa > Chordata > Mammalia > Rodentia > Cuniculidae > Cuniculus > Cuniculus paca. The sequence goes on along the minus strand of RJWT010005771.1, from coordinate 8,787 downwards.
CAGTTGTTGATTCTTGAAAGTATTTCCTGTGCAGTTTGATTTTTGTTCATAAACTCTCTGCTTACCCCTATGTCTTCGAGATTTCTACCTACTTTGTCTTCCAGAAGATTTAGTGTTTCTGTTTTAATATTTAGATCTTTGATCCATTTTGACTTTAGTTTAGTGCATGGTGATAGGCTTGGGTCTAGTTTTAGTTTTTGGCATATGGAAAGCCAGTTTTTCCAGCACCACTTATTAAAGAAGCTATCTTTCTTCCAGGGAACACGTTTGACCCCTTTGTCTAAGATAAGGTGACTGAGTGTGTTTGTAGTTATGGCTGTATCTTCTAGTCTATTCCATTGATCTTCAGATCTGTTTTGATTCCAGTACCATGCTGATTTTATCACAGTAGCTTTTTTTTTTTTTTGCGGCACCAGGGATTGAACTCACAACCTCATGCTTGCCAGGCAGGCACTTAGGCCACTGAGCTAGATCCCTGGCCCTTGTCTTTTTGAGACAGGGTCTTGCTATGCTGTTCAGACTGGCCTTGAGCTCATTTTGTAGCCCAGGCTGGTCTGGAACTCACAACAATCCTCCTGTCTCAGCCTCCTGAGTGCTGGGATTACAGGCGTGCGCCACCAGGCCCAGCTCACAGTAGCTTTGTAGTATAATTTCAAGTCAGGGATTGTGATGCCTCCAGAACTACCTTTGTTATTCTAGGTCTTTTCTGGTTCCAGATGAATTTTAGGAATGATTTCTCTAGATCTGTGAGGTATGCTAATGGTATTTTGACTGGAATTGCAGTAAATCTGTATAACAATTTTGAGAGAATGGCCATTTTCATAATGTTTGTTCTTCCTATCCATGAACAAGGACTGTCTTTCCATTTTCTGAAATCCTCCAATTTCTTTTTTCAGAGTACTATAATTTTCAATGTATAGATCCTTTACTTCCTTTGTTAGATTGATTCCTGAGTATTTCATTTTTTTGAATGCTATTGTGAAGGGCATAATTTCCCTTATTTCTCTCTCAGTGAGTTTGTTGTTTGTGTACAGGAATTCTAGCATTTTAATGCCCCTTTAAAAAAAACCCCATACCCATTAAGGAATTACTCTCTATTACCCAACCCCCATAACCCCGAACAACCAATATTTTCTGTCTCTCTGGATTTACTTACTCTATATATTTTGTATAAATCAAATCATAAAAATGTGTTCTTTTGTGCCCAACTGCTTTCACATAGCATGTTTTTGAGATTCACTGACATTGTAATATCTCTCACTACTTTATTACTTTTGTGTGTTTTCTATACACAATACTGCACTGCTTTTTATTGGTAAAATTAGAATTAAAATCACTTAGTTTTAGCCAGCTGTGGTGGTGAACGCCTATAATTTCAGCACTCAGGAGGCTGAGGCAGGAGGATCGCAAGGCCAGGCTGGGCTACATAGTGAGTTCAAAGTCAGTCTGCTTTAAATGGTGTGTATCATGTAATTTGTTCCCAGCTATAAGAAAGCTAACCATCACATTTCTAATTTTTTTTTTCTTTTTGGTATTGGGATTCGAACTCATGACCTCACACTTGCCAGGCAAGTGCTGTGCTGCTGAGCTATATCCCCAGCCTTCAAGGTCAGCCTGAACTGCATAACCAGATGCTGTCTTAAAACAAAAAAAAAAAAAGTCACTTATTTTTTAAATTTTTATTAGTACATGTTTGTAGGATATAATGATATATTTTTTTGAATTCTTTATATATGTATTTTAGATATTAGTCCTCTATCCAAGAAGCAAAAATATTTTCCCATTCTATAGACTCTTTTCACTCTGTTGGTTGTGTCCTTTGCTCTGTCAAAGCTTTTTATATTTTATTTTATTTTATTTTATTTTATTTTATTTTATTTTATTTTATTTTTTTAAGAGCAGAATATATTTATTGGGATAAAGAAAGAAAGCTTCTGTCAGAGAGACAGAAGGGGTCCCGAGTGGGTTGCCCGTCAAAGCTTTTTAATATGGTATAATCTCATTTGTTGATTCTTGATGTTGTTTCTCATGCAGTTGGGGTTCTGCTCAGAAAACCCTTGCCTATGCCTTCAAAAGTTTTACCTATTTTATCTAACAGCAAATTGTTTCTGTTTTAATATTTAGATCTTTGATCCATTTTGATTTTAATTTAGTACATGATGAGAGAGATGAGTCTAAAGTCAGTCTTCTGCTTGTGTGTAAGCCAGTCTTCCCAGCACCATTTGTCAAAGAGGCTGTCTTTCCTCCAGTGTGTTTCTGGCTCCTTTGTCAAAGATTAGATAGGGCTGGGGATATATAGCTCAGTGGCACAGCACATGCCTAGCAAGTGCAAGGTCCCGAGTTTGATTCCTGGTACCAGACGCACACACATACACAAGAAAAAATTAGTTAACTGAATATGCCTCAGGTTGTGTTACTTTTGTTTTGTCTTATTTTGTTTACGGTGGTAAAATATATGCCATATAAAATTGTACCCTTAAACATTTTCATTTTGTTTTGTATTCTTTGTTTTGTGTGTTTTGTTTTTTTTGAGACAAGGTCTTGCTTTTTAGTTCAGGCTGGCTTTGAACTTACTATGTACCCGAGGATGGTCTCAAACACAATTGATCCTCTTGTCTCAGCCTTCAAGTGCTGAGATTACAGGTGTGGGCCACCATACCTGGCCCTTTTAACCTTTTTTTTTTTTAATTTTTTTTGGCGGCACCAGGGACTGAACTCATGACTTTGCGCTTGACAGGCAGGCGCTTAGGCTACTGAGCTAAATCCCCAGCCCTTGTGTTTTTGAGACAGGGTCTCACTATGCCGTTTAGGCTGGCCTTGAGCTCACTTTGTAGCCCAGGTTGGTCTCAAACTCACAATGATCCCCCTGTCTCAGCCTCCCAAGTGCTGGGATTACAGGCGTGAGCCACCACGCCCGGCCCTTTTAACCATTTTTAAGTGTACAGTGAATAGCAGTTAAGCACATTCACATTGTTGTACAACCACTACCACCATTTATCTCCAGAACTTTTTCATGGTCCCAAACTAAAACTCTGTACCCATTAAACAGTACCTCCCTACTTTGTCCTTTCTTAGCCCCTGATAACCACTGTCTTACTTCTTCAATTTGACTATTTAGGTAGTTTGTATAAGAAGATCATATAACATTTGTGCTTTTGTGACTAGCTTATTTCACTTAACATGGTATCTTCAAGATTCATCCACATTGCATCCTGTGTCAGAATGTCTTTCCTTTTCAAGGCTGAGTAATCCTCCATTTTATGTGCATATCACATTTTGTTTACCTATTCTTCTGTCAGTGAACATCTGGGTGGCTTCTACCTTTTGACTGGTGAGCACTACATCAGCCTGCTGGACTCAGAGAGGAGCCCTAAGATGAGATGCTAAGGTTTGGGAAGGGGTCCAGAAGCAGGATTTGCTCCCGTGTTGCAGGCCTCCCATACCTGTACTCTCCTGCACATTTCCATTATATACCCCTGTGACCACACTGGCCTGCTCCATCCTCCCTGCCTGCAGCATACCTCCTACCTCAAAGCAAAAGGCATTGGTGTTTCCTTCCTTAGGATGCCCTCCCTGGCCTTTGACATGACCCCTCTAGGATGTTTGTGTTGCTCTTCTCAGGCGTCCCTTTTTCAGAAGTGCCCCCTGACCCACCAGAGTAGTCCCATTCCTTCCTACTTCATAGTTTTCTTTTAAGCCCCTACCATGTTCTGACCAGATTAGGTGTAGCTCTTTGTTTTCATGAGTTTCGCCTGTGTCCGCATCACAAGGTGAGTTCCATGAGCTGAGTGGTCTTGTCTGCTATGCTCACTGCTTGGCAGCTAACAACTACAGGGCAGCCCAAGGCCAGGTGCCCATAGCTCCTGATGACACCTGATATTCAATGAGGCCACACTTGTGCTGCTCTGTCCACACTCTAACCCTAGTCCCTTTCCCTGCCCATCTTGCATTTGAGGTTATCCCCTACTCCTGACATCTCACTTTATACTCTGGAACCCCAAGCTGCCATGGGTCTCAGCACCTTCCCTGACATTAACCTCCATCCTGAAAACCTGGCCGAGGCTGAGTGTGCAGTCATCCTTTGCCCCTGCAGCAGGGTTGCCTGCACTGTATACACTAACCTGTCTCCCTGAGCCAGAGGGCCTTGTGGCTAGTCTCATGAGCCTGCTCTTGGTCCCTGGTCTCTCTTCTCTTGTCAGTGTACACCATACAGTTCAGCCACTTTCTCTGCACTTCCCTGACACTTTGGCGTCAAACCCCAGGCTTCCTGCCCACTTCATTTGCTGTCAAGCCAGGGAAGGAAGGCAAGAGCTAATGTTTTCCTCAGTACCTACTGTGCACTTGGCACCACTCTTCCTTATGCTGAGGTGGCCCTGGCCCCTCTGTTGGCTCAGTCTGGTGCTGCACTCTAGGCGTGGTCCTATGCTAGGTTTGTCCCTCAGCCCTTCACTATGGGAGCAGACCTCTTCCTTGGTGTCTTAATCATACTTTGTGGCCTACTTGTGCCCTGGAGAGTTGATCACACATATACTCATATGTTCACACATGCATGCACATACACTCACAGTTGTAAGCATACATGAGCACATACATGCACATATACATGAATGTGTTCTCACAACTCCCACACCACTTAACCAGCTGTGTGGAAACGAGGTCTCTAGGTCTGGCCCAGACGTCAAAATCTTCCAAGGAGTCTTTGATTCCTTTCACGTGGTTGGACCAGCCCTGGTTGAGCAGAAGGGCTCCTCACCCTAAGCTTCTCCCTTTCTCCTGGCTCAGTGACTGAGGAGTGGAGGCTCAGGGACCCTTGTATTTTCTCCCTGGCACATTTGCACACACTGAGAGCATTAAACTCAGCTACTTAAGCTTAAGATAGATGTTTCATAAGGAAGCTGTTCTCTGCCTATAGATTCACAATTAAGATCTGAGGAAAAAGCATGTGGAAATAGCACAGCAGGCTGAGTGAGATGGGAGTTGTGATAATCCATGCGGAAGCAGTAGGGAGGAGCAGGAAGGTGGAGTGAACCAGGAAGTCTCTTATAGGCTGTCTCTGAGGGGACAGTGAGAGAGCTGTCCACGGAAGGATCTAGAGACGATCCCTGGCACTGGCAGGCTCTTGCAGTCTGAGGAAGAAGGAAGGGTTGGACCACAGTGCCTGGGATTGACATGAGATTTCCTGAGTTGGAGGCCTCTGAAATGAAGAGCAAGACCTCAGAGGAGAGATTACATAACAAGGAAAAAGGAAAATAAGCTATCACCCATATATACTTCTCTGCAGCCAGGCTGTTAGGCATGTGAAACAACAAACATAGCGGGGGAGTGGGGCTGAGGACTGGAAAGGTGGTAGTTGACTTTCCTTTGTAAATGTCTCTTGAGTAGCTGGGGATGGTACTGCATGCCTACAGTCCCAGCCCTTGGGAGGCTGAGACAGGAGGATCATGAGTTTGAGGTCAGCCTGGATTATATAATGAGAGCCTGTCTAAAAAAAAAAATCTTTTGAGTTGCAGTGAGCAACTGCTGTAATCATGTTTTTCCTTCTGGAATCATGAATCTCATTTACCATCTTGATATAGTTTTTGTTTTGTTTGCAAAAAAGGAGTCTCCTTATGTGATGTGTTGTCAAACTCAAGATCTTCCTCTTTAAGTCTCCTGAGTGCTGGGATTACAGTTGTATGAAGAGAGGGAAGCATGAACTGGAAGTGGTCGGATCATGGGAAGAGCCTCTGGAATCCTTGTCTGAAAACAGTGCAGGCAGAGGAAAATGCTTGCACAGCAGGGCACCACTGTAAACTGTCTTGAAGGCTGTAACTGTGCAAATGTTTAGCACAACACTGCCTGTATGGGGCATGACCAGTGTATCCGTGAGTGTGGCAGCTGCATCAGGAAGCCAGGACTTTGTCAAGTAGTTTTTCTGAGTGAGTCTTCTGATCAGGACCTGCCCTCATGTCTCTGTCTCAGACTTCAGAGTCCTCCTCTCCTAGATTTGTCTGTGATTGATCACAGATTCTTGGCAGGCCCTGGAATTATTGCAGTGAGTCCTCTCTCTGCCATGCCAAGAAAACCCCTGAGTTCCTGTCAGTCATTCACTCTGCAAACATCTACTGAGCCCTGCTCTGGGTGAGCCCTGTGCTAGCACTAAAGACTCAGTAGTGACTGTGTGTGGAGGAAAGCCAGATGGCCCACTTTTCTTTAGATCCACTCCCCTTTCTTCACTTTCCTCCAGATCTTGGTATGGCTCTGCCAGCCCACATCACATCATTTCTTCTTCCAAAGGCCCCATACACACATGCACATTCAAGTTCCCCTTATTTTGTACGTGACTGATAAGTTTTTGTTGTCATTGTTTTGGTTTGTTTTGTTTCTTGGTGCTGGAGATTGAACTTAGGGCCTAGAACATGCTGCACAAGCACACTACCAATGAGCTACCTTTTTTTTCTGTTTTATTCTGGGATACAGTCTTACTAAATTTCTGAAGCTGGCCTTGAATTCACAATGCCTCTGTCTCTGCCTCTCCTGAGTACTTGGGATTACAGTCTGTGTCCCTACATCTAGCTTTAGATGGAGTTTTCTATGTGAGAACACTAATTTTCTTTTTCTTTTCTTTTTTTTTTTTTTTTTTTTGTTTAGCGAACACTAATTTTGAATTATTTTGATTGTAGTAGATTTCAGGTTGCAAGGCCAAGGTAATGTTTTGAGGGTTTCATTCTTTTGCTTCATGTTGTTTTTAGTGCTAAGAATTGCCCAGCTCCAGACCAGTGCTGCAGGCTCTTTGTCCGAAATGAACTTTTCAGCCATTGGAGCAGCGCTGCCCGAGAGCTGGCAGGTTCCCTGGGATGTAGGAAGCAAGTGATAAAAGGGAGGCTGCCCCTGGTGATTCTGAGAAGAAGGGTGGTAAAGTTCTGCCCCTTCCCCTTCCTTATTCTTTTTTTTTAACCTTTTGTGTCTGATTTATTTCCCTTAGCATTGTGGTTTCTAGGTGCATCCATTGTTTTTTCCAAATCCATTTTATTTCAAGGAGAAAAAGAAAAAGAAAAAAAAGAAGAAGAAGAAAAAAAAAACTACAACAAAATTTCAAAACACGTCAATCAAGGAGCAACAATGGTACATACATGGCGCATTGTCATTCCCAAATCATTCACCCAGAGCACAAGACATCTGTATTCAATCGTCCAAACAATACCAGCACAAATCTTTCTCTTCAATGAACTCAGAGAAATCAGTAGTATGACTAACTTAACTATTTTTATATGCATATACATACACATATACATATGTTTTTTCTTTCAGTTTCTCACACTAATGAGACAATACGATGTTTATACATGTGTGTCTTATTTATTTCACTAATGAGTATGGTCTCAAGTTGCATCCATTTACCTATAAAAGTCTCCAGTTTATTTATTTATTTATTTTTAAAAGAATACAACCAAACAAAGTAAAACAGAATAGAGTCAATCACAACAAAGCAACTAATATGGTACATGACCTCTAAACAGGGTAAAAGGCAATCAATAATGGCTACCATAATGCCTCTGGTTATCTTCAATATCACAGCCCATACCATCAGGGATAAATAAAATCAAACAAAAATAGAACAGTAAAAAAACAAAACAAAACAATGAAAGCAGTATAGAACTTCAAGATACTAGTAAAACAGCAATGGCTACCATAATGCTTCTTGTTATCTTCAGAATAGTTGCCTACACCTTCAGACATAATACAATCAAACAACACAGAATAGAGTAAAATCAATCAAAACAAAACAATGAAAGCACTACAGGGTTTTGAAACAAGATAATTGGACATTCTCGATGGCTACAATTATATATTTTGTTATCTTTGAAATAGCTGTCCATGCCATCAAGTATAATAAAATCAAACAAAACAGAGTAAAATGAAATTAGTCAGAAAACAAAGACAATATGAGTTTCAAATCATGAAAATAGATAACAGTGGCTACTTCCTTCTCTTTTTAGAGAATTCCTCCCCTTTGACTTTCCCATTATGTATTGTGCATTTTGGATCCCACTAACTCCTTTAGTTTGTTATACTATAGAGACAACACGAAATTCACCCATGTGACTCTGAACCATTTCATCCATGAGCATGATGATCTCAAGTTGCATCTATCCACCTGCAAGAGCCTTGAGGTTATCTTCCTTTATAGCTGAGTAAGTTTACACCACATAAAATGCCATGTCCTTCTTATCCATTCTGTAGTTGATAGGTAAGCTACCCCTACTTTTTTTCTGGCTCCCTGTCACATAGGGCATTTTTCTCTCTCCTTTGAATTTCAGTCTGTGAATTTTCTTTCTAGTTAAATGTGTTTCTTGTGTAGAGCATATCGATGGATCCTGTCTCCTGATCCACTCTGCCTGTGTTTCTTTCTATTGGTGCACTGAGGCCATCCACATTAATAGTTATGGCCTTCTTGCACTGCATTGTCTCTGCCATGCTATTTTCCTGCTATTGGCTCCCTATTTTTCCTCTCCATTCAGTCGACTGCCCCCGCTTGATGGTCCCCCTCTGCCACTGTTCCTGAGACCGTGGTCTTTTTTATCTTTCTCTAGAATGTCCTTTAATATTCTTTGTAGGGTTGGTTTGGTGGTCATGAATTCCTTGAGTTGTTCTTTGTCATGGAAGTATCTTGTTTCTCCATTAATTTTGAAAGAAAGTTTTGCAGGGTACATCAGTCTGGGTTGGAAGTTGTTTTCTTTCAGGACTTGTAATACTTCACTCCAGCCTCTTCTTGACTTGATGGTTTGTGTTGAGAAGTCTGCTGTG